>JANQDE010000041.1:752033-772233 GCA_037157785.1 Cephalotes varians | reverse complement strand
ACACACACACACACACACACACACACACACACACACACAAAATTGATCAATAATATTTTGATCAGAATTACAATCTTCTGAAGAAAGACGATAAATTTCAATCTGTTTAATAATTCTGTCTCTTCTAAGATTTAACAATTTATTATATGGTTAAAACATCTCGTGCCCTATATAGCAAAAACGTTAAGAAGGATCAAAGTGAAAAAACACATCTTTCGCCACTTCAACCGGAATATCCTCCGTGTAATTCTACACGAAAATATCGTTTTGCTAGCATCGACCAATATTTATTATACGCTTGCACGTTTATTTTACCGTATGTTCCGTGGACGCCATCGTAACTAAAGTTTTGATTAGAACCAAAACGTCGGATTGGGAAATGGCTAGTTTCGCTGGGAACGCTAGAAATAACTCGCAACAACGAGGATGGGTCGCTTTTACTTCGGGTTTGCTCACGAACCCGATTTATCATATCTCGTTTTGTTCTATGAAAGGACATTTTAAGCCCACAAGCGTATTTCATTCTGCGTGATCACTTGATGATATTAAATCTTTTTGTGTGTGTACGGATTAGCTCCATTAAGACAACTGTCGAAATCTATTTGGGAAAAGCATAATTTCTCCTTCTCGCTTTTCTCTCTCTCCAAGAAAAAAACGTTTGTACACGAAGAATTTTCAGAACGATCTTTACAAATAGTCTCGCAATAGGGTGAATTAGCTTCAATAGGGATACCATATCCGATTAATGCTGTTGACATAGAGTCCACTCGTACTCTGTAGCACATTGTGAACGAGCACTATACCAGTGCCAGTCCGAAGTGCACTATTGATTTGTCCTAAACGCGTTTGAAGCGTCAACGAAGAGACGTATCGTAATTAATTGCTCCTAGCAATTTGAATAATTGTATTGGTCTGGGAATAAGATGTACGTCAGATGCTAATATATTAAAGAGAGCTGTAATTGGTGACTGGAGATAAACTTGTTTGCTTAATCTTCTTCACTACAAATTAAATCAAAACACATCAGTTAATATTGCCGAAGGAATTATTTCTAATTTATTAACTGCTTGAAAATGCAAATGTGACGTGAAATGTATACGCGTGAACACAATTGTCTGCGATAAGTCTGCGTTCTATCCTCCTCGCAACTCTATTCAACTCGAACAAGAAGTAATTCCATTTCGTTGCATTAAACGCCATGCAGAATTGCGAAAATTGCCAGTTAGCCGACGAACGAGCGAATGTAAGTTCTGGGTAGTGAATCGATGGCATGGCCGAGTTGTGTACATCAAGCAAGAACTCGCAGTTCCAATTCGACTAACTCCGTTTATAGCTCGATCGCTTCCCGACTGCATCAGTCGACAATGTAACATCAATGTAACGACTGGCCGAACACCTGCGGAAACGAACTACATCTCTTGAATAAGAAAGTAATTCCGCTTTCTAACTTCTACGCTCGATTCATTGAGTTATCAACTCCAAGTTCCGGACAATATATGGAATCTCAGTTTTATTAATGCGGTAGTTGTAGTATAGGTTCAGACTCAAATCAGTTTTCTTCCTTAGCAGTTGTAAATTTGAAAAACAAAACGGTACATGTGCCGAGAAAAGTGTCGTGAATAAACCAAAGAAATTTATATCTCAAGAAAAATATATTATGATCATAAAAATACAAGGAAATCATACTTTTTCTGATAGACAATACATAAGAAGAAATCTGATTTATAATTAGATATCGCACACAAAAAAAAAGAAATATGATAAAAATTATTTAACATTTTGTACTTCGTATTTTGCACTAGTATCTGTACTAGTATCTGTAGTTCTCTTAATAATTAACAGAATATAAAAATAATAATAATAAATATATGTGTATGTTGTGTGTACAAAATACAGATAAAATTATAATATAATTTTCTTAATTTAATTAATGTTTTAAGGAAAAGACAAAGAAAATGAGAGAGAAAAAGATATTAATTTATATAATTTTAAGAAAATTTAGTAATATCGTGTTAAATTAGGCTAATATTAGAATCATAATCATATAATCGTAATTTAAAATTTCTTATGATTAATAAGAAATAAAAGTTATAATTAGTTTAAAATTTTTTATAATTAATGAGAAATTTAAGATTCAAGATTTTATATTCAATAGCAGTGAAAATATCTTTCGTAACTGCTTAAAAATACATAACTGATTATGCTTGATTCGATTTTCTTGAATAGTTTTATGTTATAATTGCGAACGAATCAATTATAGACATTTTTCTCTTAGATTTGAGAAAAATGAGAAAAGATATTTACGACAAAGTATATGATAGATATAACTCATTATGAAAATAGTTTATTTGCATGCGTTTATTAATTGAGACACATCTTTTTCAAATAATTAGAATAATAAGATAGATAGAAATAATAAGAGAGAACAGCTTCAGAAAACTTTTATATCCGAAGTCATTATATTCAAATAGTGAATATAATAAGCAAATTCTAATAGAGATATAATGACACATCACGTGAAAAAATTTGAATTTTTATTTCTGATATATTTCGGGTTATTTTTAGTGCAACGAAAGTCAAGCTAAAATGGTACGATGCTGACAATATCTCTTGAGCGAAAACAATTTAGAATTCAGGCTTTCATACTAAACTTACTCTGCTAAACTGCAGATGTGTGTATTACATATGTATGCAATAACAACTTTGTCTAACAAAGTCACGTTAACATTAGGTTTGCAAGAAAATATTCATTGTTATATCATCCATCGTTATATTACTATTATGCCATCTTTAGTTAATTAATGTGAGATAACAAATCAAATTATAAATAGGAACATTAAATAATTTATCTTATTTTTCCAAATTAAAATGACAATTTTTATTCCATTATTATATAGAAAAAACGATTTTGCTAAGGGAAAAATTTTTGCTGAATATAAATTTAAAAATAATTTTGTTGGATTATCAAAATAATTTTATTGGAATATAAAAATAATAAGCAATGCTGCAAAAAATTTTTACATTCTAGCAATTAATTTGAGCGTTCTACACAATTATCTGTTTCTTTTTTTTATAAGATGTACATTTTTATTTCTTTAATCATCTTTATTTCTGTAAATATTGTCGAAGTGTAATACTATGAAGTAGAGAGAAAGAAAGAGGGAAAAAAGGCAATGTTGACCTGACTCTTGATAAGTCGACGCGTTTATTACCGACAAGAGACACACGTGTACAAGATTGAAGCAAACCAAAACTGTTCTATCAAGCACTACAAAGCCAAGCACTATCCCTAAGCAGGGACGAGAATAAAATTTTTCTCACGTTTCGTACCATTATCGTTTCGCTCTCCATTTTCCTTCAAGAAAAGAATTGATCCTTTTCTCAAGTAGACTTTTTTGCAATCTCGCATATTATATGTATAGTGTATATAGACGCTTTAATACATATTTCTATCACTTTTGAATATTTATTAAGACAAATATGTATATTAAATGTTCAATGTGATTTTGTGATTTCGAAAATTATCTTAATTTGTTTTCAAAAATTTAATCCTCGATTAAATAACTATGATACGGATATATAAATATATAAAACAATTTGAGAGAAAAATGTTTGAAAACTTAAAAAATTGCACTAAAAAAGAACCACCCAGACAATCGTAATCAATAATTAACATTAAATAGTTAATATTAAATAATTAACTTTATATACAGCAAAGAAATCCAAGCTTTTCTTCTAAGTATTCTGTAAAATTAAATTAAAAGTTTAAATTTCTTTTCTTTTTCTTTTTGTTTTGAATAAGCTTCGTTTGTTGATTTTTTGTCTAATTACTTCCTTAATTAGTCTGAGTTGTAATTATTAAGAATATAAATAGTTTGTAAATGTAGATTGAGGAAACGCGGCTATGCGTATCGCAATAAATCACGTAAAATTGAGAATTAAGTTCTATAATTTTCAAATTTTACAATGATATGTTATTTCTATAAAATAATAAATTTTTCAAACTTTTGGTTGACTTGTAACTGCTGATGTATTTCTGCTTTCGTAATTTATATCTTGGTATAAATTTGGTTGGTTTGTATCTTGTATTTATTAATATAAATTTAAATTTATTAACAAATATTAATTGAATCTTGATATTTTATAATCTTGATATGTGATAAGCATAAAGCAAATCGAAAACGCATAGCACTCTGAACAACTAAACTGCATTTAAAAAAAAAAGAAAAATCTTAGAATAATTATACGTATCATTTTTTTCTTCGAAGGTATAATTTATAAATAAAACGGACAAAAAAAGCATTTTCTCGGCGTTAGGTATTCCACGAATACGAAATCGATTAATCGTCCATTTTAATTCTGGTTGATAGCATACGTTATTATTTTATGATTCTGAGTCTGCATTTTCACCAAGGTATAAGCCGTGCACAACGTTGCTTCCTACATAATTTATTTAAAGTCTGTTGCTCCACATATGCGGAACTTATGGCCAACAAAGATAAATTAGGCAGCAAATATCGGTTAGGTTCGACGAATTTATACCAGCAGCAATTATTATGCAACATCGTAACCAAGAGATAACGTACAGTATTATTATATGCAAGGATGTTAGGCGAATACGCTGTGAATGCCTGCGGGATATCGTCGGCAAAATCGATATATCTGAATCGCGTCTATACAGATATTTCCAGGATATACAGATTATGTTAGTTCGCTGTTGCCAGAATGTACGCCACAATATCCTGTGAGTCCCTCATGTTCATGTGAGAAAATAGAAATAGTGGATGTACGTATACGGAGATTGAAAGGGTCCTTAGGAGTAATGTATTACCTATTTATATGTAAACTAATAATAGATATATATTTTCTAATAAATATATGTATATATTATTTTCTAATTTTCTAAAAAAACATTACATTTTATTTATATGTATAAAAAAATAAAAGATTTTATTTAAAGAAAAATTTTTGAGCAAACTCGAGTTCGCTACATTGCTTCTATTCAAAATAGTAAGTGGTCAAAATTTAAAAAAAAGGTTCTTGTACCCGTACTTTTTACTCAGACTTGCAAATTGTAAAGAATTATACAAGGTGGCAAAATGTTCATTTAAGAATGTTCTATTTTTGTTTTCAGATTCCTTCCTTTTGAGAGTTTTAAATCTTCTAAAGAAATATTTAAACTCAATATCTAAGTCTTCCTTATTTTTTCAAGGAGAACAAATAGCTTAGAATTTTTTATTATTGGGAGTTGAAAAACTGTCATTTAGAAATAAGTTTTAATTGATAGCTAATTACTGCGTTACGCAAGAGGAAAGTTGATCCTCTCTACCCCAATATACCTAATATAACTTATGATATTTTTTTCCTGACTTTGTCTAAAATCTTGATCAAAGATCAATTATTATCTGCCAACTTAGGACTTGATTCGCTTATTGCTTAAGTTTTATTGGTTTTTCTGCCAGAAAAAGTTAAACAATAAAACTTAAGCAATAAGCGAATCAATCGATCACAATCAAGAATTGAAGGCAAAACATGTAAGCGGTAGCAATTCCAATTTGTTGATTTCTTTACCGCTTCCGTCTTATTGCTTAACACTTTACTGGCGGGAGAGATTAATTTAAGATCGTACCCTCAGAGCGGGCTGTAGTTGTTCAATATACAACAATGTTTTAAACATGTTCTAAAAATATTTAGGTACTATTACTTAACTTTTACTTATTAAGCTTTATATACAGAAAGATCGATTTTCCTTTTTTTATCATTCTAGTTTTTATTTAAAAAAGACGTACTACTACGTCAACCGCTCTCAATTTTTGCTTTTGAAAAGACATAGTAATACTATGTTATCCGACAGCAAAGTGTTAAGTTTCTTTTGTGTGCTATGGCTCTAAAGATCGTCAGGTAATGATTAAGTTCTTTGATCATTGATTGAAATTCTTTAGAAAAAGTAATTACGATAAAAGCAGCTTCAATAAAAAGATTAATTTCAAAATAAAAGAACACGTGTTTCGATAGGTTTCTGTGTCATTTTCAGCTGTGTGTATGTTTCAAAAATATAGAAAAGACTTTAGAAACACTCTGATATTTGCATGCTGCTAATTTTATCTGATATTAATTTTTTTTTTTTGCAAAGAAATCAAGTGCCAATCTCTAAATAATCTGAATTTCCCTTGAAAATTTTATAATTTGATTGTGATAATATATTAATATTTAATAGCAATTTGCGAAGGATCTTTTGTTGTTCTATTTAAATTGAGATCAGTTGGATAGTTTCGACAACTGTATTATGCTGATCTAGTGCGAGTGCCTGAAAAAGTAATCCCCAGCTAGACGGATCCCACGCGGCATTTCATAAATTATGCCCGAAGCAAAGATTCATGTACGGTAAATGCAAAATACTAATATTCCAGGAAATCCGAAGAAAGTTACGTATATAACGCGATAATGAAGTTACGTCTTGTTAAGACGCTACAATGTTAACGCGATTGATGTGTTCTTAACGAAACGGGCTGTTAAGAGCGAGTTTAAGTAACTTTAAATAAGTTCGGAAGTCGAGATACGTAGACGAAGTTATGTTGGATTGAAGAAAATTTAGTGCCTACTATAGACGCGGCGTTAACTGCAACTTAACCATTCCATCCTTCGAAAAGTCTGATTAAATTAATAAACGGCTTACGTGCGTAACGATAAGGTCGGCGTAAAATAGATACGCAATTTTCAGTTTATTTATATATCCGCGATATATTTTAAGCGTGTCAGGGATCGCTCTTACAAGATGTTCAGTGAAGTTTTTAAAATATTATAAAAAAGCCAGTCAGCAATCAATATCCGATATTATTGCAGCAACGTTGCATTGCGATCGTTGTTAACTGTGAAAAGGTTAAAGGAACACGTGTTGGAGAAAAGCTTCCATCGAACTGCAAAAAGAAAAAAATGTTCAATTTATTTGTCGTTCTTTAGCAGAAATGATAATTCACTTTGCTTCAATTCACTTTTGATTGCTGCAAGCTATTGTAAGCTATCTAACGGCCAGTATGACATAGAAAACACAAGAAACACCTATCTCTTTGATGTGTACGCTTAATTATTTTAACTTTTAACGCAACCTAAAATTCGTGCTTCATAAAAATTTAATTTGATGGCATATGTATGAAATTAAGAATATTATTTTCTCGAGTTTTTCGAATCTTTTTACACATGCACAAAATATTTTTTAAATTAAAATATACTAATTAAAACACATTTAATGAAACATACATAATAATCTTGTAAAAATGTTATTTCAAAATTATTCTCTGAGCTTGACTATACAAATTTTTATATAAATGAAAATGTCGTTTTTATTTAAATGAAAAAAATGGATAAATTCTTTTTGAAAATATCGCGTCTCTTATTTAAATATAAAAAAATAGATAAATTTGTTTTAAGAAAAAATTAGATAAATTTGTTTTATATTAAATAAAATACTACAAAAATCAATTATTTTATCGTTCATGCTTATCGAAGAAATATAAGATTTTAATATACAGAGATAATTTATATCTTATACGTAAATAGGAATGTATTCTTGAAAAATAAATAATTGCGTATAAGACAGATGGAATATTATTATTATTTCCGATGCTGTATTCCATTTGTCGTATTTCAAAAAGCCACAGAATAATCTCATAAATAAATATAAATGAAATTTTCGATAATGTGACAACAATGCAAATAAATGTCTTTCTGGAAACCTTTTTCAAATTAATCAAAGCTTTATCATTGTACAATACATAGTACAATATATTGTATTCATTTGTCTTTCGCTTAATATACAAAAACGTGTCTAATCTATTTCTTCTGTCAGCGCGACATACTCTACCATTAATGAATGCCATCTGTTTGGAGCATATTACTGAGCAGACATTTAACACCATTAGTCAGTTGCATCTTCACCTTTGTCCGATTTTAACGATCACGTTTCCATCCGCAAATGTTAGCAAAATAACTTTTTCTGCAATATGCAGAAATAAATAATTCAACGCGAGGACGTCATTTCACGAGACTTCATGACCTCTGATTGTTTTATCTATCATCGCGCTGTAAAAATAAGAAACGTCCCACGAAGGGAAAGCAATATTGTTCTTCGCCCTTCGTGCTAAATTATACGGAGTTGTACTGCGGAGTTAGTATGTATTACGGACATTCCGCTCGACAAACGCAATTTTCCATGGTTGATAGTGCTGTAATGCACACATGCGTACGTACATGCAAACATAAATATGCATCTTATCAAGGTCTACTAAATCGGAAAACAAGATTCAATGTCAATTTGTTAAATTATGCAACTAAATAACATATAACTCAAATAAATAATTATTTCGTTTATAACAGCGCAATCAAAGTTACATAATTATATAATAGATAATTAGTTATCTAATTATATAATTATCTATTTACCTGAGCCATTTATGTATTTAATATAAATAATTTTTATGTACTTGGTATGTAATTAGTACATAATTTTACAGTAACTTCTTTTAATTAGAAACAGATAAAAGATGATTGCGTTTGCTTTTATCCTTTACATCTTCTTTTTTATATATCTATTAAATATATATGTTATATTAAGTATTATATTATATTGAGTAGTAATTAAATTATATTTGAAAATTACGTATCTAATTATTCATTATTTGTTTAGTTTGCAACTAATTTAATCTTGATTTACACGTAGCTAACTGCTTACATTAATCCAACTTTGACATGTTTGTAAGGGCTCATGTAAATTCCCTGCAGCAATAGTTACTTATATGTGCATGCATTATCTCACTGTATGCCTCAACGGACTTATCCCTAAGGTATGATAAAATATCTCTCTCCCCTATTTTCTCTCTCTCTCTCTCTCCTCTCCCTCTCCCTCTCTTTCTCTCTCCCTCCTGCATCTCCCTCCTTTCTTTCTTTCTTTATGTCTTTCTCGGTTATATTATAAACAGTCACGCATATATCGCACTACATTCCAAGTTTTTGGATATTTTCTGCTTAATGGTTCTATAAAGAGCAAATTTCGAGGACGCAATAAAAAACGGCCGGTCGTTACGTCCATAAATTCAGAACGTTTCTCGCCGACACTATTTCAAATCTTACTAAAGTATCGAACCACGATTTATTCGTCCGTGGGACAATAAAATTTCGAGCGAACGGTAAAGTGAGATTATATTGCACGCTACATAAGGGATCTCACGACAAGGAATATGGCTGAGGTATCAAGATAGAAGGAATTATTCAAACTCTTAGTAATAACTGGCTTTCTTCGTATTTACAAAGAAAAACGTATAGAGAATTATAAAAATATAGAATTATATAGATATGGAAAATTGTACAAGAAGTTCTTTTTTCGAGTTACGTTAAGCTTTTTCACGTACTTCTGAAAATTTGGTCAGGAAGCAGGTCAACAGCTAAAATCGCAAGTATCCAGTTATATACGCTAGATTTTATTGCTGAAATTTTCAGAAAGCTTGTACCTCGAAAAGGAAAAGTTGCCTCACGATACACGCGCGCGCAAGTTATTTCATATGGTTTCCTACTAAATAAATATTTCTCTGCACGAAATTGGCTAATCGTGAATAACTCAGTCGTTGAATAACTCGGTCCATTTATCTAATTTAATTATGTTAGAGTTTTTTATGTTTCATAGCCACTTTGCGTTACTCGTTTATTTCTTATATTTTTCACGTCGATATTCTCCGCGAGACATCAAAAATGGATGTATGCTAATGGATTGTGCCTATCGCAATTTTTCTTGTGACAGAGTCTATGTGGAAGATATTCACGTAAAGGGAGTGTCAAAAGTACAATGCCAAAAAAATGAGATAGGATCTCCCATAAAGATAATGGCCAAAGTTTACTTTTTCTTTATTTGAAAAAACTCCGTTCTTTCTTCCTGGAAGTTTCATATACCTTGAGAACAGCCTTCGAAAATGGAGCTACGTGCACGTTTATGCAACGTAAAATGCGTTTGCTTTATTTTCATTGACTTTATATTTTCAGTTATATAACAAATAACACGAAAAAATTTCCATACACGTGTTTATGCAAATTTTTTATATTTGTACAAGAAAAGTTATTCAACGTGGAATTATTTTGCGTCAACATGCAAATATATTCTGTACAACGAGTATATACACAGAAAAAATTAGTTTTAAATCAAGATAAATATTTTCATATGTAAGCAAAAATATTATAATCTTTTTAGGAAGATTTTAGTCTTGATTTGATTGAATATATTGATGCAAGTATCATTTTTGCTTGCATCAATACAAATTAAGACTAAAATCTTTCTAAGAAGATTATAATATTGTATACGAGAACATCTATCTTGATTTAGACTAATTTTTTTCACACATTATTAATAAATGACATGAAACATACTAAAATAATTATTTTCATGTTCATTTTTGTTCACTCTAGTTTTCATTAAAGGATTTCTCTTGCAAATTCAGGCGGCGGATTGTAAATAATGCGCGTCATACATTACATCGTCTGTTTATGCGACTGCGAGCGAATCTAAAATGTTTTGGAGAGCATCAATTATTATTCCTTCGAAAAAGCAACGTTACGCGACAGGTTCACAGAAAGTGGAAATCTCGCCGCTGGTGAAACAGCGTAACGGAGTAACCGCGGCGCTGGATGAAAAAGAAAGGGGAAAAAAACGAGATCGACGGTAGTTTGCCTTGAATCGAGTTCGCGATTAACGAGCGACGTGGTTGCCTTCACAAATGCAAAGATAATACACGCGGTCAAAGCCTCCGCGCACAAAAGTCGACCGGATCGATCCGTGGTGTTTTAATCAAGCGCACCGTAAAAACACGAGCGAGTGCGCTCCGCTTTGTCACACGAATGACTTATTACCGGGGAGATCCTCTTGGATCGCGTTACGTGAACCACGTTAAAGTTAGGTTTCGTATTTTCTTGGTCTCGAAGACATCACACCCGTTTCATACGCGAGCGCGCGCTCCCTACCAAAAGTTAGTTTAAACACCTGGCGAAGGTAATCTTGCCGCACGTAAGGGAAATCCACGAGCGTGAAACGCGCAAAAAACTCGTCGTAACCGGAAAACCAGCTTATCGCTTTTGCAGCGCCTTAGAAAACTTGCGTGCCGGCGCCTTATAACTCTCCGTCTCCCGATGGCACAATCGCGAAACTATGTCTAACAGGATGAATCCTAATTGGTCTAAAAAAGTTTCGCGAATTTAATTCCAGTCCTTTAAATTAATCAAGTAGTTCTCCTTTCTAAGAATTTTTTTACGACGTGTTGGCATCGTGTCGGAAAAGTATTACGATATATATCTAATTACAAATTTTAAATATGGCTCTTGATAATTTTTGATTCATGTTTTAAGATATATTTTGTAACGCAAAAGGAAAAAAATAAATAAATAAATAATAAAATAATGAGTTGTTGTATACAATAATGAATTGTTTAGAAAAATGAGCGGTTTATTATTATTATTTGTTATAAAATAATGAAATAAATAAATACAGAAATCTACAAAATTCTTCGTGAAGAAAAATTCTCTACCGTTTTCTCTGAGATTGAATCTACAACGTCACATATATAATAAAATTATGTTGTAAATGGTTATTTTTTTTTATTTCCTCATATTTCTTTTAATCCTCTAACATTGTTTGAGAAAAATCTATTCTTTTCCCTCTTGATGTTCGGATACGCTCGTGAGATCCACTTTTGTACGAGGCTTTTTTCTAAAACGGGCGTTAAGAAAGCTCCATGCTATTTTAAAGCGTCAAGTGGAGGAAATACATTCCTCGCCAAGACTACGGTCCAAGTAAAACAGCGCGAGTTGTGTGTTCACAAACAGCACACCTTTCCTTTGTGCAGCGCGGAAGAAAAGAAATGGCGTGCAACGCCTTGCTCACCGCAGCGAAAATTCATAGAAGTTGGCATTGTTGCGAGTCTTGACTTGCAGCCCTCGTGAGTTTTTACGCGGAATGAATGCGCTTGTACAGTATTACGCATTACTGTGCGATGCGATCCCCAATAAAGATGATATATGTTATTGTACGTCAGCCAACAAGATCGTACATTTATGTTGAACGCAATGCGAATCCAACTCCCACGTACATTGTAAAGTATAATAAATAAAAATGATATGTATGCGAGTCAGATTTTCCGGAAAAATTTATGCAGAAAGTTGCAAGACGTCGCATCTGCGTAGCATCACGATATTCGCGCAGAATTTTTTTTCTCGCACAATAATGTCGTGAGAGAAATTACTTTTCGTTAGATTTTAGCGCGTGTTCAATCTTTGTTTAATTGACAAATGGGAAGAGATCTTTCACGTGTGTACCCGAGAAGAACGTGATACAAGGGCGAATACTGCTTTCATAAGCACGGAAAAGAAATGCAACATGTTCAAATGTAATAACAAAATGAAAAAACAAAGTAAATGAAAACGGATGCGGGCAAGTGCATTTTTTCTTTGTACCTCTTTGATAAAACTAATATGTGTCGCTAGAGAGGGCACATTTTTCTAGTTCTGCAAGAACAACGTAATTGAGTTTCCTCAAGGATGTCCTCTAGGACATCGTATGCGCTTGCCTCGTTTAGTCGTTCGCCCTCGCTTAATAACGCCGAAGGAAGCATGATAAAGGTCATTTACGATATCTGAAAGAGCGTACTAGAGAATGAAAGTATAAAAGTATAAATAATAGTAGCGGCGCCGCATCAATTTGCATTTTCCCGGTGTGCAATTTACGACCGGGGATAAATTGTGTATCAGCTCTCATCGTATTTTCCAGTAAATTTCTGGGTGTCCGGCAGAGAGGAACGATGCGCATTTCAAGACGTGTCAGCGCAATTCTCCACGTGAAAGACGAGACCAAATTGCGTGATTGCTCCATTCGCGCATTATGACATGGCACGGAATGGCGATATAACACCAGCCGATAACGCGCGATATTGCCCCTCGCATTATATACATACGTAGAACGTAGGCTGGTATATCTTTACGGTGAGCAAAATCTAAAGTCGCGATTACAAATCGTGCTCGCACGCAGCGACGTAACGAGGGGATGAATCGACTCGATTGTCGTAACCCTGGCTATATGTTTCGCTGACATTTCGCGGCGGTAGCGATACCGTCGGACTTATACCCCTTAGAACTTGTCCCTGAACATGTCAAGATCGCAGCACGGAAGGAATGATTTTGCTGAAGTATCTAAAAATTCAGCGAAATATGGGTCTGAAGATTCATGGAGAAAACGATTTTGCTGAGGGATCTAAGTTTTGCTGGAGAATATAGATCAGAAAATAATTTTGTTAGATCATCAAAATAATTTTGTCGGAACTTAAAAATAATGAGCAATACTGCAAAAAATTTTGATATTCTAGCAACTTTGAGCGTTTTACATAATTGTTTTGATAGTTCAACAAAATTACTTTTTTATTTGTATCTAAAGCTAAATTTTAGACAGCTAAAATTTAGATCTTTCAACAAAACCGTTTTTTTCATGTAATTTTGTTGGATCATCGGAATAATTATGTAGGATTTATGTATTAATGTAATATTAATGTAAGAAACTCGAGCATGATGAGCAATGCTGCAAAAAGTTTTGACATCTTAGCAACCCGCTTGAGTATCCTATATAATTATTTTGACCGTTCAATAAAATTATTTTTAGATTTGTATCTTGCTAAATTTTTAGATATTTCAATAAAATCGTTTCGGATGATAAGAAAATACGAAAGTTCGATATTTGAATAAAAATGGTAAAATATGAGACACAAAAGAAGAATCGAGAGGAATATCTGAATAGAAATGATAAAGTGAGACGTTAAACGTAGTTCTTCCAAAAGTGAACATTTGAGTGAGCGAGTTAGCATGTTAAAATTGCTGACTCGCGTCATGTCCCAAACCATTTTATTTTATGGTTGTCATCTGCGCACTCCGCAATAGCACTCAGTGACATGATTTGCATTTCTTTTACATCACTACGATCCATCGTCGCTCAAATTGAACGCTTTTACAAATTCTTTCTAAAAGAGACAAAATAATATATATTTCATGTGATTCGATACCTGATATTTTATACATTTCTTTCTATCATGCAAATCAATATCCATACTCGATCGGACAAATTGTTTGGCATATCAAATAATCAATTTACGTAGATTATTTTTCTTGCCACATATTTATTGATTTTCTATAAGCGCTCGTGAATTAATAATATTCCGCTAATACAATATGCACATTGAAAACCAAATTAACCCTTTGCCCTCGCGATGTGATTTTACCGCGATTCGTGAACGGCCTCTTGAATTAATTGACGGGAGGGTTCCAGGACGCAGCGTATCATAATAGAACAAACGCGTATTATTAAGGAAATACGCACGAAGGCGCGCGGAGGAAATTACTCTGATAAAAGGAGGAGGAGAACAGGTAACAAGCACAGCCATGCTCTATCATTCCCTTGGGATTGCGTAAACAACCCTTATGCCAACACGCGCATTCGAATTGGACACACCCTGCTCTCGCTCCACGGCGAAATTTCGGACGTCGACCGTTCATATTGCATACGTATGCGCGCAAGCAAATAAGACGTCCATGGGGAGCGGTGCCAAATTTACGAGCCCGTAATTTCGCATTTCGTGAATGTGTATCGGGTTTTAGCTACGCTGATACCGAGAACGAACATTATCCGAACGATTCAGAGAATTAATTTTTAGCATATGAAAAAAGTTCTTACTTTTAATTAAATTTCCCCTACGTGGATTTTTAAAACACATATCTGATCGATGAAATGTACTCGACAGGTCAATCATTGAATTTGACTTAAAGAGTTTCATCTCTTTTGTTGTATCTTCGAATTTCTTACGTTACGCGAAAAGATAAAGAGAGAATAAAACTTTAACTCAATCTGCTTCCGAGTTCACGTCTCGAATTAGATGTGCGCCACAAGTTAGTGACTTTACAATACGAAATCAAACCCCCCGGAACTTCATTGTCCGACTTCGTGCATGCACGTCCCTCGGATAGCTTGATGAAGTCCTTTATCCGATATGCGAGAACGGTAATGTTCAGTGCAAAACCATTTTCATTGTCGCCAAATGAGACCAGGTCTCTGAATAATGTTCGCGCCTCGCCATCATCGTCGGCGCGTTGTCTGCCGCGAAACGGCGAGAATTCAGGACAATGGGACCGGACGGAAGTCCTACGACCTCCGAACAAAACGAAGCCACTTGTTACGCGTAATGCAATAGAAATTGTTTTCTCGACGCTGCCGTGCATCGCATGAATCTCGCGCCGCGATCGATATTGTACTTATTCTCGTGCAATCGCTCGTGGTAAGGTCGAAAGACTTAAAAGGAAGCTCCCGTCACGATAATTGATGGACAAACGTTCGACTCCGGGATATCGCGTATTGACTATGCGAGCATTCTCAAAGCGCACTCAGGTTATTGCACAACAAAGTGAAATATGTCTCGCTGCATTGCGAATACTGAAATACGTCGGATAAAGACGCGTCCTTCCAACTAAATTAATAAATAATAATCGCAAAGTCACAAGAAATAATTTTTTCCATGAGAATTTTTTTGAAGATTAAATTTTCAAGAGAAAGATTACGAACATCGCAAGGTATGACAAAGCATTTTACCACGATTATTGCACGTTCTATTACTGCAAAGTATACAAAAAGGCAAGAGGTGAGGCACGATCGATATACGCATGGCGCAACAGTGGTTTGAAACATTCACAGGAAATACGATGAGAAGGAAGGAAGCCACCGAAACAGTAGTCTCTGAAGACTACTGTTATCATGCACTGAGAATAAAGTATTCATAAGAAGTTAACTTGAAAATGTAGACTTTTTCAAGAAAAACAGAGATAGAATTTTGGTAGAGATGTGTTGCCGCACTTTTATTTTTTTTCGATTTTTCCTGTGAAAGATCATAAAGTGATTTAGAGCTTACTTTTATATTTCACATTGTACATAAATTGCATATTTTTTATTTGCTTTTTTATTTAATTTTTTAATTTTTTTATTTATAATAATTTTCACATTTTTCTGCGATTTTCTGAAACTTTTATTCGTATACAAAAAAAATGTATTGGTTAACATTTGTGCAATTTTATGAAAACTTAATTTGTCAATTATGAACTTCATGGTAAACTTCGTTGCATTAACTCTTGATATTTTCAACTATTCTTTGCGAATTTTATGAGATGCGTCCCATTTTATTTTTTAAAAAGATATTTTGTTTATCTCATATCCTTTGCAAAATTATTTATATTGTACCACTCAATCATGAAAGTAATAACTAACTCATATTTGTGCCCGATGACTGCACAAAACTCATTATAAGCCGCAGTCAAACTTCCCTCATTGTTGTTTCAAATTATCGTTGTTAAACCTATGAAACTATAACCCACAGGCACTATTTTGCGCCGTGAACCGTGATTTCAGTAATTATAACTATACATTTAAACTTTATCGGTCGCTACGACAGAGATACCTTTGACATCGCAAGGGAAATATGTCTACGCACAAGTGCAGTTTTACGGGTCATGACCCGATCAATAAATCAGGGAACAAAAGATCGATCGTGGATCTCGACCTATCGCGTATTGGATTGCTTTTCGATTATCAAAAGATCGCACTCGGATGAAGATCATAAATTCAACACCTACCTAACTAGCAATTTTACATCACGTTAATTAAGTTTATGCAACATCACGGTATTTCAGTTTTCTACAATATGGAACTTCTACGTCATCACCAACTACTGACGCGTTCCAACCGAGGCTATAGTTCGTACGCTAGTTTAACAGGTGTCCAACTTACGCGCGTCGTCTCTCCCGTGAACAAGCGGGCACCTTCGAACGGCAAGCGTTCGCAAAAGGCGAATCTTCCACGGAGAAGATTCCTCGAGCAAGTTGAGGATCCAACTTCCGGCGAATTCGAGAAACGTCACCGAATCCACCACCCGCGTCTTTCACTTCACTTTTCCCCGCGACACATTCCTGAGGAATGTGAAAAAAAAAACGAAGGTGCTCACTTGTTCACTGGTAATACTCCTTTTCCGGAGTCGTCCGGTACTTTTTGGATTATTCGGACGGACGGAACCAGGCGGAACAACCGCGAACAATCGGTCTCACTCGAACATGATCCATATATAAATTACAATTCACGAGATACTAGTTGCACGACTAGTTGCACGGCTGAGACACTGATCTCGCGACGGGTCTCTCCCACGTTTTCGGTGATGCGTCTTGATATGTCTCTAACTGACCTGATTTTCGGAGAGAATTCCCCTTCCTAGCTGACGAACGCGCGGGAACCGAGGCTCATGTCAAAAGTCAGTCGAGCGACGAGCAGCGGACCCGGCGGAGAACCGACTTTCTACGATGGGACCTCGCGATCCTCTGGGTTTCTGCCGCGCTCTGTGGCGTCGCGCGTACCTCAAGCTACACGTATGTCCAACGGGGAGGAGGAAACACCGACGACGCCGACGCCAGCGTCGCGGCGCACCTGCGCGCCTTGCTGGTGAATGTGCGCTAGCGAACGTAAACCCGGGCCCACCGCCAACCGACCGGGACACCCGGAGCTTCTCTTCCAGCAACCCCTCTGTACCAGCAGCCCCTCCGTCCTGATCGCACTTCGAGCGTCTTTCGACGACGAAGCCGATGACTAGCCACCTGACGATTCTCTTGGCATCGGTCCAGCATAGATTTAAGCAAGTTTGGAAAAGTGTTAACTCTTCCAGGAAAATAAAGCAAGTAGGAAACGATTAAGAAATAGAAGAGAAAAGATTATGGAAAGCTTCCGAAATGCTTTACTACAATAGAACTGAAATAAGATTGTTTATCAATATTTTAATATTGTGCGAATTATTATTGAATGCTGTAATATAAGTGTAGATAACATATTTTTTGCTTGATATATACACATTGCAAAAATATAATAAAACATATAAATATGCAATCTCGAGTTTAGTTTTTATTCGGAATTTTCTCAATAAGCTTTATCCAAGAAGAAACAATTCAAGGAAAGAACATTGAAATAATTTCTTTACCCGAAGCAAATAGTACAAACATGACATTCCTCCGTTTAATAACTTCAAGTAGAGCATTCAGTTTATTAATGTTGCTTCCAATGTTACTTTCTAATTAACAATTAGCATTTCGTTGTAAATACAGTAGCATTTGGTTTAAAGACGTATTGTTTACCAAGTTGATATTCAGAAACGTTCCACCATCTGAATTTGCTCTCTGCTTTAACATTGCGTGTAACGCTGAATATATTATACCGTGTTAATCCTCCAACTATAATATCTTTATATAATCCTCCAGTTTTGTGGTCATAAAACACTAAAATTTCGTAAAAAGAGATGTCCTTAATTGCAAAATCATTACATTCAAAAAATTATAAAGACTGAACTTTTCATCGAAATGATGTTTTACGAAATGGCGTGAGAAAGTGCTCGCATGTATAAAATATCTTCGTCTTATTTTATTTCAATGCCTATTTTAATGCTTATTACCGAGAATTCCATGATTTCATGAAATTTGTGCCGCGCTTACTCAACTTTGTTCACATCAAATATCGTAGGTTTCTTCATGTGACATTAACTAAATCTTGAGTAATCAGATACTTTTCTAGTAACAAGTAACTTTTATTAGTATTATATTTAGTTATTATCAAAAAAGTGTGAATTTGCAATGAATTCTGCATTATAGATATTTGCGAAATTTTCTATTAATTAACGTTCTTTTCTATTAATTAACGTTCTGTATTAACGTTTTGTAAAATTGTAAATTAATGTGTAATTATTAGAATGTTTATTAAAACATTGAATGTCATAAACATATTAAATAGATTAATACATTTTTAATACGTTAATTTAAAAAATATCTAATTAAATACAATATCACTCAGCTTACAATCAGTTATAATTCTGACAAATTGAATCATTTATTTGTTCCGTTCCGCTACGTTCTGTTAAGAACTTTGTTGTAGCTTAAAATAAAAAATTTTTTGTACAAAAAATCTCTAATAAAGATTTAAGTCTAATATGATCATATCTTATGAATTTGAAAGAGATTATCATTATCCTTATTCGAATATGTGTGCACAAGAAGAACGATTTTGCTGAAGCATCTAAAAATTTAGTTAGCTACAGATCTGAAAATAATTTTGTCAGATCAAAATAATTAGATAGAACGCTTATGCGTTGATGACAATGCTACAGAAAATTTCGACATTCTAGCAAATAGTTTGAGCGCCACATAATTATTTTGATGATTCAAACAAAATTATTTTCAGATCTGTATGTAACTAAATTTCTAAATAATCTTGCAAAACTGTTCTTTTCGTATATTCATATATTTGCCTATTTTTCTTATAAAATGCACATACGTAGATATATGTAGTTCGGAATATATGTATGCTATACACATTTATATACGTGCAAGCGTTCAATGATACATTGAATGTTACGCGTATTGAACGGAGAGTAAAGAATAGAATTTCAGCTATATATAATATATTGTATGGTACGACAAATGGCGCAAGTGACCCGTCAGCAACATATATCGCTTCTATAATATTGGCAAGCATGAAATTTTCAACAAAGATATCTAATATTTGATTTGTTTTATAAGATAATAGATACCAACTGAATTACGAATGACAAATATTCATTATTCGACTAAATTTATTTGAACTAAATAATATAATCCAATTATCACATTAATCAATAAATCGGAAATAAAATTGAGATTTATTGAGAAAATTTAGGATTTATTTATTCTAATGAATTAATATAATTAATTACGTTAAATCTTTCATGTAATTTTTGTAATGAAAGCAGCAAAGCTTATCTTATTCTTATTCTCTCTTTTATAGAAATGTTTTATAGAGATGTTATGTCATATTTATTGAATTTTATATATTCTTTGTCAATAAAACATTATTAAAATTTGCACGGATATCGATATTTACAAGCGCTGCACAAGTTAAATACATTAAATTTTGTAAATTATGTTTTAAAATGACTTAATACAATTTATTATAACGATGCAAACATGATAATTCATGCGTCTAAAAAAAAAACATTGCTTAATGATTATGATATAAATTGCATAAAGTATAATGTATACGATTGTCAGATAATATTTATCGGATTGTCTATGATAATAA
>JANQDE010000041.1:739102-751863 GCA_037157785.1 Cephalotes varians | reverse complement strand
GAGTGTGTGTGTGTGTGTGTGTGTGTGTGTGTGTGTGTGTGTGTGTGTGTGTGTGTGTGTGTGTGTGTGTGTGTTTTGTGTTACGTATGCAGGTATTCCAAGTTTTGGCCAATCGATGCAAAATTTTCGTGTTAATAGATTCATCGGATCAAACAGTTCATAGCCAAAGTTTAACTCATGAATCCTCTCATCCACTTTATGTGCTAAACATGTCAAATATAATGATCCCCATAATATTTTAAGTTTTAAATATTTTAAAAATAATGTTTTAAAAATATCACGTTATATACTATTTTTAATAATGACGCGTTATTAATATTTTTGCCTTTTAAATACTATTATAACTTCGTAGACGCGTTCCTTTCTTGTTTACGAATGTTTATTTTACAATAACATAAATCTATTCTATATTATTATAAAAGGAAATTAGTATTTTAAACATACTTTTATGTGAAGAGACTCACTCTGTCGAAGAATATTATGTGACAAATTCTTAATTGTATACTTTGGCAATAATCTTAAATTAAAATTTTCTCTTAAATTACAGTCTACTTAAAAATTTGAAGAACAACATTCTATCGGAATTAAATATCCGGAGCATAATTAATATAGGCTCTATTAATAGGCTCTATTTTTAAGGCTTCCATGGATATTCTCTTTAAAAGTGCTGAGAAGTTTTCGGATTGTCTCTGTGTCTTGATCCATTATTTAATGCCACCGTTTCGTGAACATTGCAGTTCACTTCATCAGGGCGAGAAGCAGTCTGATATTAATATCAAGCTGTATTAAACAATGAATCAAGATACAGAGACAACCTGAAAACCTTTCATCACTTTTAATATAGGCTTTTTAATTTATTATTATTTAATAATAACTTCATAGAAATCGATTAATGAAACTATATGTAAAAATGTTTTGATGAAAAATAATAAAATAACGGAATAATACTGGTTTTTTTTAATTTAACCTTTACTATCTATAATAAAAGACTCTGTATCCGAAAGCTCTGGAATATTTTTTGTAAAAAATTAATTCAGATTACGCTGCTAACATGTTAAACATGTTGACCATAAATATATCGCAATGATATTTGAATAAATTCTTTGCAGTGTTGTAAGATGCTGATTAGCATCATTATTAAATTGGCGATCAATTTAAGTTGCGATATTACTATTTCAACTTTAGTTTATGATTGTGTTTCAAATCCAGCAATAGGTCGGCGCACAGTAGAGCTGAAAATGTATTTAAAATTTGCATAAAAATATCATTAGACATCAAAATTCAGCCTCGACCGTATTTTACACTTCTGTACTTATTTGTGTTATTTACATAGCTATCTAATTTATTTTTTGCAACAAATTCTTTACGGCATTTGGAGGAGAAAGGAATTAACAGATGCTTATTAGCATTATTATTAAATTGATTATCAATATCGTGACTACTCTTGTTTAGTTTATGGCTGTGTTTCAAACTCGAAAATTTGTTGGGCGCGTAGTTTGATGAACTTGAAAATGTATATATCACACAAAAACTTTAGCTCAAAGATCTAGCTTTGACCGCTAGGCGCCTCTTTAAATAATTTTTTACAGGCCGGTCTATATTCTATTATTTGTGATCTAATTTGACTTATTATTGTAAACATATCATTAGCATCATTAATGCCAACGCATATACGCGTACGCGTTTGCCGTAACAACTTCAGCCTAATCGACGTCGAGCGCGAGGAAAGAGCGAAGAGGGTGAGCAACAATGCGCGTCACCGGCAACTGGGTCAATACTGCCACTCCTGTCCTACGTTCGCCTCTAGTCACTTCGTTTCCTCTTATTTCATCATTTTTGCGAATACGAAAGACAGATGAGCAAGTACGGACACGATACGTGCGAGATAACACGACAAATTAAGCGTGTCGCGAACTTTTTGAACAGGATTTATTATTAGAAATACTTGTTGCTATAAAAATCAGGGTGTCTTATTAGACGCTAAGTTTTGTGGAAATACTATGAAGCCTGTAATAATTAAAAATTTTTCTTGACATTATATACATGATAAATATAATTATTGACAAACGAGATAAAAATGCGATTACGTACCTCTTCGGTTTATCATTTTTATATTATTCATGAAAATAACAATGTTATAAATTGATACGTTATAAACTGATATGTTATAAATTACAAAGAGAAGCTTAATGGATTACTTATGTAATTTTTATTCGCTTTTATGGTATATTTTTTAATTGATAATCATGCACAGTTTGTAGCTAAAAGGTTTAAGCAACAGGATATGAGAGAAGAAATGATGTCGGAAATTTAAACGTTGAAAGCGGACTAGCAGCCGCATGTATCACGCATGAGAGATGTAGTGTAATATTCCATATTTCAGTTCGTGAAAGACTGTATCCTGTAAGCGAGACGTAAAGTATCACAATAAATCATACATGACTCATTGCCTATTTTCAATAATATAATAAATATTATATCATCGAAATATTGGATTAATATGTGTAAGTAAATAGTGTTTTGGATAAGAAATTTTTATACCTTTTTTTTTAACAAAAGCAAATCGCAAAATTTATTTAAAAACAAAAAAAAATGGAACCAAGAATAAAGTAAAGCGATTCTATGACCGGAAAGAGAATAATTTTTCTGAAGCATCTAAAAAATGTAGCTAGATCTGAAAATAATTTTGTTGGACCATCAAAATAACTGTGTAGAAAATAGTAAGTTGCCAAAAGTTTTATTCTAGATTTTCAACTTAAGCGTCCTACATAATTATTTTGATAGTCTAACAAAATTATTCTTAGATCTGTATTTATAGTTTTTAGCTACTTTAATAAAAAATCGTTCTTTCCGTATAGAAATAAACTTACGGACATAATGATTCTCCGCTTTACAAATTCTTCAACGTATTTGAGAGGAACCAAGGTATTTTTAAAGGATTTTATGCAATTAAAATTAGTGTAAGAGCCGGTGAAAAAGAAACGAAACGGCCGCAAAGTTTTCCCCAAATCGTCGTCTCGAAATCTCTGCGTCTCGGGATCGCGGCGAAATTGCGGTCGTCGAGAGGAAACCGACGCTCCTCCATCATGAACAGGATGTACGTTATACTTTTCTTGGGGTGTGTAACCCAGGCGTCGCGACGATGAAAAACGGAAAAGACGCGGGTGTAAAGGGGCTGGAAAAAGGGTGAGATGCCGCCGGCGTCTCTCGGATGAAATTCAAGGAAGAGGAAGCGTAAGTGACTAGCCAAGCGAGAATTTCGTGTTATATTGTCTTCGGGTTCTTAGCTGCGCGAAGGAAACCGCGGTATTCCGCTTCCGGTATTCGGCCGCGCTATTCGACATATTTTGACTGTTTCTGGCTGTTCACTGTACTGAAGCGAAAAACTCTGTTTCGATATCCATGCCTCATTGAGGATCGAGTGACCCAAAAACGTCGAAGCCAAATTTAGAGGGTTACAACCGACAGGAAATAAAAAACTTTTCGAAAAAGCAGAAATGTAACAGAAACGATGAGATTAACTTGAAACTTTTATATACCAGAATTCACCCTTTAATAGAAATTATCTTTTATTGCATTCCAATATTTTGATTGTTTATGATAAAAAAAATTTAAATATATCTTAGTTGTTTTTCATACATAAAATTGCGCTTTTCATACAAATAAATTTTTTTTTTTTTAATATACGTTATCGATGTATTTGCTCATAACTCTTTCTTTTATATCTCCTTAGAAGCATGTTATTTGCATTTAAGTACTTATCCAACGGAAAGCTGGCAAATTCCGTTAATGCAATGTAAGAGGATCTCTTGAAAGCGACGAGTAATCTTTATCACCTTACCCATGTCACCGTTTTTTTTTTTTTTGTTGCTAATGGATTACAGAGCTTTTATAAGAAATGTGATAAGCGAGTCACCGTGCAATAAATATTTATAGTAAACAAATCTGAGCTGCATTTGCTTACTAATTAATATTACTTGGTCGCAGTTATACACTTAACTTTCAACAACCTATGCGTTTTAATCCAAAAAGAGCAGGTTTTATTTTTCAAACAAAAACTAAGAGAAATTTATTTTTATACGATAATATATACATATATTTTTTTTTTTCACAGTTCTTTTTGACAGGTTAAATATTGGTATCGAACATGAGAGAAACGCCGAATATTGCTCACTTTATCCAATAAAATATAGGAAAAAATATGGCGCAGTATTTTCTACACTCCAAAGTATATTTCTGCTTGAAAAATTATTCTTTCTGATTTACGTTTTGTCAAATTTAATAATTTGATTCTGCTCTTGATGATCACAAAAAAAATTTATGATCTAACATTATCTATAAATATAAAAATGTAACAAAAACGATTCTTTTTTTAGAAATGTTGTATCAGATAAAATTTTATATATATATATATATATATAATAGAAAGTTATAACTCTTCAACTACACCGGGGGTTATTTTGACCCCGGCGAAATTTCAACTCTAACTTTCTATCTCTGACCTAAAATAAATAATTATTTTGCTAAAAAAACTTTAAAAAGTTGACATTAAGTTTTTTCAGAAAAGTCCCACCTTCGATTGCTCAAATATATACTTTTTTTTGAAAGTATGCTATAATATTAATATTCCTCGTAAAGTATACTACTACCTCCAGAGTATCAAGTTAAGATTTTAGCTAAAAATATTAAAAATTTAATAAGTTATTGAATTTTAAGTGAAAAAGTCCATTTTTTTGTTTCTTTTTGCATTCGAATTTTTTTAACTATGTTAAAATTAGTTTTTCATGATTCTAATAATTGATTCTTATTTTTAACATTGACCTTACCTAATTTTTTTAAACTGAAAAGAATGCATAATATTTTTTAACTGTTTAAGTCGTGAGAGTCATTTTGACCCAATGTGTAGTTTATTTCTCATATAGGAAGCGTATAGTTGAAGGGTTAATATTAAATGATGGAAATTAACAAAGCTTTAAATTTCTAATTAAAAAAGCCTTTATTAGAAACTCAATTTTTTAGTCTTAATACAAATGATAGATAAAGTATATTTTTAACATAATTCGGAGTAGCTGGAAAGAATAGTTTTGCTGAAGTATTTAAAAATTTAGCTAGACACAGATCTAAAAATATTTTTATCATAGACATCAAAATAAGATACAGAAACTTAAGCGTTGATAACAATACTGCAGAAAGTTTTAACAACGTGTTCTAACAACCAGTTTGAGCCTACGTAATTATTTTAATGGTTCAAGCAAAATTATTTTTAAATCTATATTTCAGCTAAATCGTTTTTTCCGTGCGATCTATATAAAATTCCACTATTTCGACGTATTGGCAAATCAAAAGAGACAAGATGAGGTATTCGGTCTATCTCTGTGCTCTAAAATTGGAGCGCTCGTTGCATCGAGAGGGCGGGCCAAGTTTCGAAATTTGATGCGACGTAAAACGTTAAAACAAACTTCTTTAAGGTTTCGCTCTTGCGTGCAACACGAATATATATATAAAGATATCAGATTTCTGCATGAAGTATGCACGGCAGTTTGCAATACACGAAGTCAACGCACGCTCTTGGGTTACGAAAAACGCGATGCGTGATGCACGTGAAATTCTTCTAATTCATATTCCCTGTCGCGACTACGAAATCGCGTCATCTGATATAGCCGAGTAATCGTTAAATGTAAGACTTTACACGGCCCGCGAAGAATTACGGAACCGCGTTCTCGATTATAGCCATGTTCTCTTCGAAATAGTCGCAATTTTACACAATTTTCTCGTTGCAAACGTGAAACGTGCTAAAGCGCGAGAAATGAATAAATCTTTTCACTTAATGGAACGTTATTAATCGTCGCTTTCAAATTGAAAGCGTCACATACATCAGATCCAAAACATTTTAGCTCCCGCAGTCTTCGCTCAGTCTACGCCTGAAACTCAACTTTGATTGTTGAATAATTACACGCTGTTACGCTGTGGGACAAAATTACACAGCGAAATACGATAAGCATCGTGAACTCGATCGCGTAAATTTGATATATTCGGTGCCCAAAAATTGAGAAGAGAATGTTTTCCCGGAAATTACTGCTGAAAGATAAATGAAAATGTTAACTGGCAATTACGCTTGGCAATTAAAAAAATCATATAATGAAAGAGATTGGTATAATTTTCTATTTTTTTTATGTTATTTTCAAAAATGTGCGTCAGGCGGTAAAATGTGTGCTGGGCAAATATTTTTATATCTCGTTTAAACATGAAGAAATTTAATTGGAATTGGTTTTAATAAAATTTTTAATAAGCGCCACTTTTTCGGACGATTGCTGCACAGATATCTTTATTAACAAATCAAATCAGAATTCCGATTTTATAATAATTTAATGTATGAGAGAAGTAAATGTCATATCGAATTTTATATTTGCAATCGATGCTCGTTGTCAGCGGAACGTATAAAATCTTTAAGAAAATTTTCTTCAATTTGGAACATTGTACAATATACTGAATGAGCGATTTCTCTTTTTACATTTTGAAACTTTTAATACGATAGAAAGAAATTTTTCGATATGAGACTCAAAGTTTATTTTATAAAAATCTGAAGGTTTTTTTTGTAGAAGATTTTTGTTATATGTATTTAAAAGTGACGCTCATAAATATGAGATAACTTTAATAATAATTATGTATTGTTAAAATGAGAGAAATAACTTTGATTGGGAAACATAAGTTGCTTGATGAAAATACAAAAGTTACGTTAATTCTATTTTACACTATTATTTCTTCAACTACAAAACTTATTTCGCAATGAACACATCTATGCGGATTACAGGGAAACTTTCCATTATGGCTGAAAAAAAGTAAACAAGAAGCTCTCGGGATTGCTTGATATTATTGCATAATAATACATTCATTTGCAACTAGTGATATTCGACATATTCTTTTTGTAATATATGACTGCATAATATAGGTCAAATGGAAGATGCGATTTATTAATGTCTGTTTAATCAGAAGACGTTTACTTTATTAACGGTATTTTCCGGTTATAAGATCACTTCTTGACCCGGTTAGAAAATTACTCTCTTTTTTAGAACAAGCGCGTCACCTTTTGCCCTGGTTAAAAAATCACTCTTTTTCAGGAACTAGCGTTCTCGAATCTTATCTATCGCCGAAAGGTGAAACACACGACTTCATAAAATATCATCTCTATCTTATTTTCGTTCTCGTTCAAATCTCGTTCTCCGAATAAATAGTTCTTGAAAACTGAGTCTGCGTGTCTGACAGTGTAGTTAAAGAATACTGTTTATGTTATATCTAAAATTTTCGTTGCTCTGGTGATAGTTAGCGTTAAACAACAATTAACAAACTGATATCTACAAGTATATCAACAAATATATATATATATATATATATATATATATATATATATATATATATAAAACATGTAAAACATTTATTTTCACGAATTAAAAGTGAACCGAAATGACTGTGATATTAATTGGCACGTGTGTTAACTTTTCTCTCATATATTTTCAAATAGATAGGCGAAATTAAGATATTCGTAAATATCGACAATACAACACTAATTGCTGACATTTATCGATTATTCGACATGTAGGAAGCGAAGTTGTTGCACGCGAACCTCGAACACACATAGAGTGATCTTTTGGTTCGCTCATAAAACTAAACTCTGTAGAGTTTGATCTCAGACTTTCGCGTATTAAAGCGATTGTTAGTCGATTGATATAAATAGTCATCGTTATTAAATGATTCCAGATGAGAAACGAAGTGAGTTATCTCGTGCAAATTGAAAGAACAGACAATAATAACAAGATATAAAACAATAATTGTTAGATAAAAATAATATCATTTTTCTACATAGTTTGATGCTTTCAATCTTTTATTTTTTCACAATTACATGTATTCTCTCAATAAAAAATGTGAATATATATATTCTTTAAATTCTTAAAACGTAAATTATTGGACTTAAGTTTATAGAAAATTAAAAAATGATTTATTAATATTTAATTTCTTGTTTTAAGACAAAGAAGAAGAAAAAGAGAGATATATTACAAACGA
Source organism: Cephalotes varians (assembly GCA_037157785.1). Lineage (NCBI taxonomy): Eukaryota > Metazoa > Arthropoda > Insecta > Hymenoptera > Formicidae > Cephalotes > Cephalotes varians. Next base: position 743,805 of record JANQDE010000041.1, on the reverse strand, counting down.
TTCATGGATTACAAGTAATTTTAAATGCGACGCGTTTAATATAATATCGAGGGAATATGATAATTTGTATCCTAAGTTATGGGAATTTAAAACTAGAATGCAAAAATGGTCTGAAACGTCGAAGTAAGGCGCGAGTTGGTTACAATCATCCATGGAATAAATCTTCGTTATGCGGAGAAGTCTTTTGGAGCAAGCTTATCTCTTCCTAAAGTCTGCTCTGACTTCCACTTGCATACTTCTCACATCCGTGGATACAGGGAAATTTTAGAAGTTCCGGAAAGTTTTCAAGTTATGAAGTGTCATGAACAGTAAGATGCTCGAATAAAAGAAAATGCAATAAGTGAAGAGTTTGCTCCGCGCGTGAATCTAAATGTGCATAAATATGTTGAAATGTTTATCCTTTAATTTATTAATTGGTTAAGAAATATAAAATGTACACACAAAGTTAGAAAATATATTTAATTGCAATAAAGGAGTTTATACAGTGCATTTTCCTCTTTTAATAAGGGCAAGCGGTATTTTCTAAAACGTTTTGCAGAAAAAAAGTTCGGTGATTTTAAGTTTCATAATTATATTCTGAATTGATCATTTTGGGCAATATAAGTTCATAAATAATTTCTTGTAGAACACAATATTGTTCCATTGTTATAGAAGAAGGCGGTTTTCAAGGTAAAAATAATTGCAGCCACGATGAATTATGCATAAGCTGCGGTGATAAAGTAAAGGGACTGGTGATATAATATTATATAACCAAGGGGATCTCCGACAGTAAGAAAATAAAAGTTCGCATTAAAAAGCGATCGTTAAAGTGTTATATATGAAATAATAAACTTTCAACATTAAACACAGAATGTGCCATTATTACCAACAGAATGTAATATAAAAATTTTTAATAAGTATGTAATTTCTTGAAATTATCTTAATGTAATTTGCAGAAACTTTTGGGCATGTGCATGCATATACGTGCGCACGAAAGTAAAATATTTCTAAAAAGTTATAAGAGGCATTGCAAGCCAGATTTATAATAGTTACCTACAACTTGCCGCGAGAGTTTAGCCGCGGTAATTTTTTAAGTGCACTTTAGCCTCTTATGTACTCTTACATCTCAAAATACTGTATCCATAAGCGCAAGAAGTTGTTGAACGTATTACAAGTAAAGGTTCATTTATTGCGCTTTTATAATAATTATAATTAGGACTGCAAACATCTTAAGGCGAAAGAGAAATCAGATAAAATGTTTCAAATCTAGGTTGGAAGAAATATCTCATAAAATTTTAGTTTTCAAATATTTATTAGTTTATGCTCACACTTATTTATCTGATTACATCTATGTACAATGTTACACAATTTAATCTGATCACATTTATATAAAATCTGAAACAGTTTGCAACAAAAAATGCGAAATAAAACTGCTGACAGAATATAAATAGGTAAAATTCTGTATCTCGCTACATATTTTGCATTGATCTCAATCTTTTTCCTTATCTCTTTCGTATACATCGATCTATGTGTGTGTAATAGCTTTTTAATAATTAATATTTTTTATCGAAAAAATAATGTATAGGAGCTAGATTTAAAGAAAGATTTTTTTTACTGCGTTTTTTTATTGCTTCATAATTACATTACTTAAAGAAAAAAAATTTATTTACTTATATACTTGAATATAAAAAGCAATATGTTTTAGAGTTAAAATTCTCTCAGATGTAAGTTCCTCCTTATCGCAAAGATCTATATTTTCTTAAGCAAAATATGCACACTTAACTGCATTGGATGCTAGTTGAAACAGAAGTCCGTAAGGGGTGTCATCATAGCGACGCGTTGCGGCGTCCTAAAGTAGCGTCACGTTGCTTAAAGGTTTCTTAAACCTTGCGTTTTACTGTCAACATTGTCGTGGAGATCGTGTTCAAGAGTTGGTCATCCGAAACCAGTGATATTGCTTCAACGTGACATCTATATTTTGCAAGTACCATTAATTACTTGTTAAACTGTTAGACAAAGTTTGTCCAAAATAAATACCCATATCGTAGTAACGCTTTTCATAAATGAAGAGAGGAGGAAGTGAAAATAAAATTTATGTACGGTTAAATCGTTATACACATGAAAAATTCAAAACATGCAACATACAACGATTGTAAAAAAATATTTATCTTAAATTTTTATCCTCTAGTTTTTTAGTTTTAATTATACCTCAATATTTATTGTATTTTAAAGATTTGTTATCTGTTTTAATTATATCATATCAAATGATATTTTGACAATATTTTGTATAGCAATAAGTCGATTAATACGTGGGTTTTTTTTTATTTTATTACTAAATAAGCCGCTACAATCAAACTTGCTGTGCTATTATTCGAAGAGTCGATTGTCTATTGTTACTCGGCAACACTCGAGCAGGTAGAGACGTGAGTGGCTTCGCACACTATCCTTCGAAACGTGATTATTCTCTACTAACAATTAATGATTATTAAAGTATGATCACATTTCACAATTAACATTTTGTTGCGCCGACTATTTATCGATGCAAATATATAGTAAAATTCAAAAGTTTTTGATCCAAGAATATGGAAGGAGTATAAGTAATACAAAATAAAACAATCATTTTTATTTTTTAATTTACCCTCTATTTTAATGTATTTTTCAGAGCGATAAATTAATTTTTTATACCGCTAAAAAATAAATTCTGAATTTTTGTCTTCAAAGTGATAAACATCGCGGAGATCATTTCTTCATCACTCGTTTTAAGGGTTAACCCCAACTTAGTCCCTAGTGAATACTTTTTATTTTCAAAATAAAAATCTAATTTACGTGGAAAAAATTTACTAGTGATCTCTACAGTGTCAAGCTATTTTAAAGGCAAAAATTCAGAATAATTTTTTAGTGGTATAGAAAAATTAATTTAACATTTTAATAAAAAATATAACGAGCATAATAAACCTAATACAGGATCTTCATGTATGTATTTTTCACCGTATGTATTTTTAAACAAATAAATTATAAAAAACGTTTCGAACTTAATGTGGGCTTCAGTGTATACGTAATATTAAAAAGTCCATAACACTAATGTTTAAAATAACAAGCATAAATACAAGCATAAATACATTATTTTTACATTAATTTTTGTTAATTACGCAAAAATTCATCCATTCTTAGGGACATCCTGTCGGTTCAAAGATAGAATGACCACAAAAAGCAAGAGGAACCGACAGATTCTAAGGATGGATCAAATTTTTGCGTAATTAACAAAAATTAATAATGTGTAGATATTTCCTTTTTACATTATTTCTTTCTGCCTCTCTCCTACCCAGTTCTTTCCTTATATATTAGGATCGTATTCTTTCTATTTCTATTCCCTTATTTGTTTTATTTTATTATCTTTTTTATGTTTTAGGCCGGAAACTTTTGGATCTTATATTGCACAATTTATTTATTTGAAATAGAAAAGTGCTAAGGAATAAAAATTATAAATTTTTGTTTATAATATTTTTCATGATTTTTTTTCAACAATGTTTAGGTTCTCGCGCTTTGAATTTTTTATCAATATAAATGTAATCTACCGTTTCCATATTGAAGGCGCGGAATAATACGAAGAATCGATCGCCAAAGCGATACAAATGGAAAATATTTATAAATTTTTTTATTAATAATACATATATTTCAAAGACTTATGCATTTCAAATGTATTGCGTATAATATTTGAATTTTAATTGTATTTTTTGAATGGTTGTTTCGCATTTTTTAAAACGGGATTACGACAAGTACGTCAAATACGATTATTCATATCAACGATTACCTATTCGTGATTTATTAATTTATAACTCATAAATAGATTAAGGCAACAGATATTTATCAAAGCAAAAATTTTGGCGTGATTCGAAGTGAACATAACAATAAATTATTTTCTGTTGTGTATCTACATGCGATGTATATTTCTTAAATGATGCTGGTTTTTGAATTGCATTTTTCATCGCGTTTTGTGTTTTTCAATGTAAATATAAATTGCTCAGTAATTTCGGATTAAGAATATGAATTGTCAGATCAAATTTATACGAAATAAATAGCGAGATACTTGATATTTTGAATAGCTATTTTATCAAAGTTATTTTGGAAAACAAAATAAAGAATATATATTTATATTTGGCGTTTATTTTAAATATTATATTTTGAAACAACAACAAGAAACCGTATTATCTGTTTATACAGCGGGCGGCTGTTTATAGTGGACCGTTGCGTACATAAAGCGCACTACCATTCATACGCCAACGCTTGAGCAGTCTGGTAGAAGCATGAACCACTTCGCGCGAGTATCATCATCTTCTCTCTTGAAACGCGATATCAAGCGTTACGATTATTTACTTATGCGATCAATGATTTGTAAGCGTGTAACAGTTTTTTATTGAGGTAAATATTTCGCAACGTAACAAAACATCGATTCGATGAAGTAATGGAGAATCATCATGTATATGAAGATATTTATCATAAATTTTAACTTCTAGGGTGTTAAATGTCGCGCAATGTAAATGTCGTATTATGACAATTAGTTTGCGCGTAGTATAAATTTTCTATGTTTTCGCAAGTATTATATTAGTAATTAGTGCAACGATGAACTGTCAACTAAATATAATTTTGAATTAAATAAAGGTGGCACGTGTCACAAAATTGTTTAATTAATAATGTAATGTATGTTACATTCATTACTGATGTGT
>JANQDE010000041.1:677872-737982 GCA_037157785.1 Cephalotes varians | reverse complement strand
AAAAAAAAGATCTTATCGCCTTTTATATCTTGCATCGGATGAACATTGAATATGTCAACGAATATATTCGTATCACCGAGACTGTAACGACCTTTATCATTATTTTATCAGGAAGTTATTTTTCGTCGAGTCGGCATCTTGTTGAAAATTAGGAATTCAAAGCCAAAATTAAACTTAGATTTTATTAAATTAAACTCTAATTTTTCAAAGTATTGGTTTTAGCAATGTTAACGTCAATCATATAATTTTTAAAGTCGAAATTTATTAATGTATTATAAGAAATTTTATTTTTGATAAATGTTTTTATTTTTTGCAACATTTGATATTATAAAATTGCACAATTTGAATATTATAGAATATATTACGAGAATATTTAACAGAAATTTAAAAATTGATATTATTAATCCATTATAAATATAATATTAGAATTTTCAAAGCAGAGTATTTTATTTCATTCTCGATAAAACATTTTTGCAATTTTTGCATTGTGTTAAGTATTTATTGAACAAATTTCAATATTAAATTGATATCACAATAAATGTTTGTTAAAATAATATTACGAAATGCCTCTTTTTTCATGTTTTTGAGCATTACTGTTTTGAAGGAGCCATCTTCACTGATCCTCATATTAAATGGACATTAATAAACGCGTACCGAAAAATTATGATTTTTTACCATGAAGAATTATTTTTTATTGGTTTGGTGTTCTGTCAAAAGTCAAAGATCCTCAATGTATAATAGAATTAAATCCGAATTTTATTGAATTAAATTTATATTCCAAAAAACACTAATTTTAGCACGAATTGTCAATGATTATAGAATTTTTAATTACGAAATTAATTAATTTTAAGAGAATATTTTATTCTTCTCAATAAATATATTTATTAATGCTATTAGTATTGCTTATTAGTATTTTTTCTTATATTTTTACTTATAAAAAAACAATAATGAAATAAACAATGAAACAATGAAATGAACATGAATATAATAATTGTTTATGAACTAGAAAAAGATAGAAAATGAAAAAAAAAGATGAAGTGGAAAAAGATAAAAAAGAATAGAAAAATTAAAATTAACGGGAAACAATTATGAACAAGCATATTTTATTTATATACAGCATATTTCTATACAGCATTTGTACATTTCTGTGAGCACGATTATCCCACCGAAATAAATTCTATACGATATCATCGGTCAATACTTTATTCATGATTACAACTTGAAAGCTATTGTTTTCGATGTTTTCATATCTTAATTTTCGATTTTAAAAAATCTGTAAATTTCGTTATTAAAGAGTATTGTATAAAACGCTTTGTGAGATGTCTTTTATTTTATACAAATTGTTGCAAGTTTATAAACAGATATAATAAATTACTTATATTTTTTGTCTATTTGCATATTTTATATCTTTAATTGATTGCTTCCTAAATATGCTATATATTGTTGATAATATACTTACATACACAATAATATACACACATACATATGTAATAAATACAGATATTTTTCAGATTGTTATTATTTATAAAAATTATGAACTTATTTCATAAAATTAATTTTGATTAAAAAAATTAAATTTTGTTATTTAATCAGCAAATTTCTAAATTGTGACATCAAATAAAGTAGTTAATTTTAATTATTTTAAAAAATCGAGAAAACATAACCGAGATTGCATAATTTAATTTTTAATTACAATAAAAGCCGTATAAATACCAATTAACTGGAGTATCTTACATTTAGAATTAGCACCGTGTACTTTTCTGAGATCACTGCAGTTTGCAATAGAATCTGATCAGTCGAGTCCAATTAGCACACGAATTACAAGTCGAAGGCGAGGAGAATCGAAGGCAGGGTGCAGCTTGCTATTCTTTTGCGGTACGAATGTAACACGATAGTATATCGTGCTGTCGTTTTGCTCCGTTTTCCGATAGCTAAACTTAGCGGATCGGTTATAATGGATATAGAGCACGAAGAGTGTTAGCCATTTATGATAGCCACGAAAACAGTGATAAAATGCTATTTTTGTATCGTATAACATAGTTATATTGAGCAAAAATAATTTAATTTACAATTTTTACTTAATAATGCAACATTGATCAAAAATATGCAGCATGTTATATGTTAAAAAAATCATTAGTTAAATGTCAATGCCCGAATTATAATAAATACTATAATCCTTTTAATTAAATATTAAAAAACTATTGAAATTATAACTTTTATATTATATACAAGTTGGACGTATTTATTAATTTATTATATGTAGCTTTCTTGCAATTGTAACATTTTGGTAGTGTATATTTTGAAGGTTAAGTAATTAAAGTAAAAAAATCTTAACGCAAAGATATCAATAATTTTTCTTGTTATTATACAATCCAAGTTAAGTTAGCCATAATAGTATCGAATAAAATTTGCATGCTCAGATTCGCAATTATATCAATTAAAAAAAATATATGATTCTATTTTTAAAAAATGCAGTTGCATTTTGCGGGTATATCGATGCATTGTTTGAAAAAATATAAAATGATAGATCGCATTAAACAGTGAAAGATTTTCCATTGCCACTTTTTTATAACTTGACATAAAAACGAGTTAGCCTAATTATTAGAAATACCTTGTATTACTGAACGTTTTCCAAACTATTCGTTATTGATTATTACAACTCAGGTGATATTGACTTTTCCTGTTGGACTAATTTCGCTTTTCTCGACATTTTTATATTATGATTTTTTATCTTAATTAATTTTCGAAGCGTACACACATAGTGTTATACAATTAAAGCAATCTATCTAATTAAAAAAAAAAAAAAGAACTTTTCTTTTTACTTTCTCACATTTTATTGTTGAAATAATTAGCTCAGTTAGAAGAAAAACTTCTGTTTTACTCTCTGATTATTAATCTTTGTTAGTATAAAAAAATGACTTAAAGAATAGAACGTCCCCTATGCGCTAACTTCCAGACTCAAACAATTTTTTTAAACAAATTTAAACATAGACAAAACGGTAGAAGAAAATAGGAATTCGTTAGAGAGCGAAATTGCGAGATAAAAGACGTACTTTATCTCGTTATATTTTACTGTCGGAGAATTTTACGAATTACAAAATTAGAAACCTTCTTATTCTGAGAAACACGATATAGTACATTTTAACAACGTTTTCTCCAATGTGATGCATTCTCAGGAAAAAACCGCGTATTTACACGTGTCAAAGCGGTAAAAAAGAGGAAGAAAATGAGATGCAGTCCAACTTTTCCGCGACATTATTTATTCTAACAAAATGTATTCTTGCGCAGCTCGCACGGTCAAGAGGCGTTTCGCGCGTAAGAAAGTCTTGACGGTGACGCCCATCTACGTAAAAGGGAACGTTGCCGGCGACCGGGGTAATAGGTGGGTTCCCCTCATAGAGAGGATGCGCTAGTAGCCCGATAATAGCCCCCGCCGCAAAATAAAAGACCGCGTAACGATCGGGTTTAGTGTGGTAGACGGAGCGACATACAGGGCCTTCCGCACTTCCGCCCCATCGTCTTTAGCCGTCGTAAAACACGTCACGAAACGACGTGTCGTTTCACGAAATGAAAAAAAGTCGAGGTTGAAACGTACGTGGCGCGGAGATGTTCGAAATACAACGAGAGCTCATTCTCGGGTGCTGCATGTTGCGAAAGACAGTTCACGTTTCCGTCATAATGTATCTGTCCGGCTACTAATTACTAATTAAAATATTCTCGTAACTGTTAATTGAAATACACTGTTATCGTCACAGTCTGAAAAAGTTTTGAACCAAATATATTTTTCGATAGCTTCTTCTATGAGTTTTCGATAAAAATGAATTTTCGACTAAACCGTTTGGTAAAAGTCGCTATAATTAATATTTAAGGATAGAAAAGTCACCGAAAATTCTATGTCTAACGTAATTATACTTTAACGTAATTATTTTAACATTGTATTATCAGTGCACTCATTAATGACTATTTGCGAAACGAAATATTATAGAAGCAATCATATTTGCACAGTCATATTACACAATCATATTTATTACTTTAGAATAATTTATTTTGGAACAACTTCTATTACCGTAAAATGTTACGTTCATATTCGTTAATCATGGGGGAGAATTAGAATTATCATATGGGGGAGAATTAATAAACAATTCTATTGGCATTCAAAATATTGGTACCAATGCTGACAGTAGTTAATAAACATTTCTAATTTATTTTTATTGTTTTTTAATTACGCTTGAAATAATTATTAAATTATTAATAGAACGTATTACGAGAGCAAACATCCACAAATGGTATATAAACAATGATATATAACAACGGTAGCAGATATTGAATCAACAGAGTGGAAAGTCTTATTTGCTGCTGTGGGTACAGGTATTGGAAACCATTACGATAATTAGGCATTTATGTTTATTCAAGTACATATATCGATATAATTTTGCCGGAAACGTATACGTAATGTCACAAATATGTCGGACGTTCAAGCCAATACACATTGCAAGTAACGCATTGTTTTTACCGCTTTTTACTTTTACCGCTCGGAAAATAAATATAAACGAATGTTGGCTCTTGAGTACAGTATTGTGTGACTTGGATTATATACTTTTCTCTCTATCTAATACTAAAAATATATTTAAAAATTCTTATACACCTCACGAAAAATTCTCACTCTCTTACTTTCTTTCATTTCTCCGTGAAACTTAGAAAGATGTGGCTCTCAAGATACGCTGTGAACCCGTGTCGACGCAGTCGATAAATCTCAAATATATTAGCAAAGAAATTTAGAAATTTCCAAAAAATTGAAAATTATCGAAAATAAATCCAGAGATAAGAATTAACATGTTGCAATTAAAAGAACATTATAGAAGAATTCAGGAACATAATGTAGATAGCATTCTATGAGAAAATTCCGTGATATACAAAATATATTCTATATATTGTTGAATATTTATTTCTTTAAAATAATACAACAAATCTATATCTAGATCTAAATAAAAATCTTTTTACATTTAACGAAATTTTCTCGGTAAAATTTGATATAATATGAATATAAGGCATACGTATTTTGCAAACAATTTGTAAGTATTTTGCGGAAAATATAATATATCAGAATGGATATAAAATAATCTCTTAATAATTCTAATTATTCATAATAATATAAACGATACAAATAATTCTTCCATCGAATGCGTATGACGAAGAATTGAAGATTTAAAGAATTAAAGATAATCGAAATTACGAACAAAATTTCAATGAAAAGAAAACAGGTTTCGTTGTATTTAATTTCCATTCACAAGAATAATACTGTTTAGGTTCAATTTTTTGATTTTCGAACGGTAACATGTATTATTATACACTGTATAAAACGTGCATACAATGTATACATGTATATAATAAATATAATTTGTGTAACACATTTAATTCTTTGTACGAATTCTTCTAGCAGCGAACACTGATTCGTAGAGCCATGATCAAATTATCCGTGCGGTAGCAAATTCACTTGACAATAACGCATATCCAGACATTGCCGTGTAAGTAATTGCAGAAATTTATGCTCGTAGCCTTGGTCGTGCTTGCGCACGTAACATTGAATACATTTACAGAATACACATGGGAAATACGTTATTATGCTATGACGCGTTAAACAAGTGTTTGCGATATTACACAACAATTGCAGTGTGGCTCGCGTAATGAGTGTGAAAGAATTTTTTATGTTCGCGTGTCATTGAATAATTTGCCGATTAATAATGGTCGTGATTCGCGCCCGGCATGTACAACTACTTCATTTTAATACGATGCGGAAACAGTCATCGTTCAAATCAGTAAAAATATATATCGCAATAATACATATGTCAATGTATCAATCGTTAAACGAAATTACAAATAATACTATAGATACATGTTGTTCAACGCAGACCCAACCGGCTTATAATATCGTTCGGTTCTTATCTTACTATTGGAAATACATCGCAATAGTACGGTACTAAAATAGAAACGAATATCGCGTTAAGCTATCAGCCATTTTCTTAGTATTATACAATGTCAACAATTGCAACATTTCGACGAATAGTGCGATTCGTGATTACTAGTTTTACGGACTAAATAAGAGAAAATATTCCCAATTAATTAGGCCGATTGAAAAAAGCACTTCTTCCGTTTGTCATTATTGCTTTTGTGTTTTGAAAAAATAAGAAAACTTTCGAATAAAAATGTTTTTACAGTAGAAAAATGAGACAAAAATTTAAAGTAGAAAGTCATAAGTAATGATAATTTTGTTATTAATCATAAATTAATGATTTTATATTTTATACTGCTGAAGGTTTGCAAAAAGATATTCTTTGATGTTTGAATCAATCAAACAAATTAAAATTCTGATTGTAACTTTGATTAAAAAATTTAAATAAGATAACGTTTGTGGAATAAAAATTTCAATTTTTTTTGAATAATTATATATAATAATTATACATAACATATCTTTTGTAATCAATTTAATTTTTTAATTTTATAAAATACTGTTAGAAGTGTCTCACTAAATATTCGATTGTAATTGCAAATGCTAATTGCAAATGCAAATATTTTCTGTTTAAATTTAACAATATAGTAACAATTGTTGTAAAATTAGAGAAATACATTACCCTTATATGTTTTAAAAAAATTATTGTAAAAAACTTAAATTTTCTTTAATTAATTCTACATCGCATTTTAAACGCATTGTAATATATAATTTATAAAAATGTAACATGAAAAAAGAAATTTAAATCTTGTGCCATCTCAAAGTTGAATGCAGCATAAACTGCTAAAACTTTGTAATAGAAATATTCTGTATCTTGCTATGGTCCGGTTGATTATTGCGACTGGTTGGAAAAATGTCTCTTCTTGGTGAACGCAGTCGACTTTTATACGAATATTAAAAATTATACTTTTACTTGTACTTCAGATATTGAATATATTTTGTAACTGTGCCAGTATTCTTATTCTATATACGCTATGCTCTTATTTTATTTCATAGTAGTTGCAGCAAATCCTTTAACGCGCTCACTAAGAAGAGCCTTCAATTGTGTGAACACTCGCTAGTGTATCACTTTGAATAAACAATTAAAATATAACCTTCTGTTTAAACAGGCCATGCTTCAACATGACAACTTTCTGTTTCCTTAAACCAGCCGAATTATCAACCAAACAATTTCTCTCCGTTAAAAATTCATATACTTATCGCGATATAATCGCGATATAAAAATATACTTCTTTCAAATTGCCCGTAAATAGCTATCTGAATACTAGCGCGGTGTATACTATTATTACTTCTAAATATTCCTTCCCGTCCCGTTTCCAATACTTATTATACCCTTTACTGAGTATCTTATCAGCTTGGTCAACACGTACGAGTCATCTAATTGCGATTACCAAATAATTTTCTTTTCGATTAAAATTCTCTATCTTAAAACATTAACAGCTGGCATAGTTTACATATTAATAAAAAATTTAATAATTAAATTTAGAAATTAAATAATTAAAATTCGAATATGTCTTATGAGATAATATATCTTTATCTTCTTTTTAAAACATTTTAATCCATCATTAGTATATAATTATCACATATATAATACGTATTTTTTTTAAATCTCTTCGAAAAAGTTATTTCTTTTTTTAAGAAATAATTTATTATAATATTAAAATAGTATGATCAACCAGCTATTAAGGAATTAAGGAGAATCTCTGACATTCTTAGCAGAAATACATCACTAAAGAAATATATTACTCTCTTATTATATCAAAAAATAATAGGATAAATAGTAAATAATAATATAATGATTGCTTAACTGAGCATATTATATGAAACTGATTAGTTTGACACGCGTCCATTTTGACACAAATTACTACTAAATGTCCAATCGTGCTGGACCCACTATATGTATAGATATATATATTTATCTTACTATAAATATTACTTTTAATATAAGTGTAACCTAACAAGTTAGAAGTAATCGCTAACGCTAATCATGTTTGACTTAGGAAACTGTTATTTTTCGTAATTAAGCCTGCGCTGCTCTCCGACATGGGTATCACGGCTGATTTTTCGCCCTTTGGTAACTTTGCATGCGATTTTATGTTTGGTTGCAGACCTTTCAGAACGTTCTGAAAAAAGCCATAATGATGGATTACATCTACAATTCAAATGAAGCCCGCAGCAATAAATGTATGATAATAATGTAGGATAGCTTTTTCACATGCATATAATTTGCATGCAAATATGTTCAAATTTACCTCTTTAAATGACCCTGGAGTAATTATCACGTAATACAACGCATATCCTGGTATCCATATCATAGACGAAAAACTTAAGCATACGCCAACTATTTCTGCCCATGTAGGATACTCGTAATCACTGCCATATTTCAGTGGTTTATATTGCACAATTTGGAATACGAAGATGAACTGCAAAGTAAGAAAAAAAGTTTTTAGTTTATATTGCACATAATGTATTTTATGTACAATATATTGTACATAATATATTTTACACAACTATTTCCGCGAGTTAATCCGCAATCAGTTCTCTTTGAAGAGAGAGCAGCAATCTTGATCTATTACGACATTAGATGCAAATGTAATACTTACAATCATGATCACGGGTGCGAGTAGAACCCAGCATATGTACCAGAATTTATTTAATCGAATACCCATCATCTGGTGCACGCAGTCGCAGAATTTCTTCGCCCCGAAAATCCACGATATCGCGATTGTTTGGAAGAAACACACCCACAGAATAGACATACCACTCGCTGAGTAGAAGTCCATCAGTTGGAAAATATAAATTCCCCCCTGAAACAGACGTAACATTTTAATTTTCTTTTTATCGATAAACTGCCCCTGAAACTTTTGCTTCGTACATATACATATCGAACAGAAACGTTTTCGAATACTAACGTTTGTGACCATCGGAATTCCGAGAGCGAACATTATCAGGCAGATAGCGATGGTGAACTTGATTCTGTGTGGACGAAGTGTATCCGGCCAGTAGTCGACCATACCGGTTATGAAAGATTCCACGATGCAAAATTCACTATCAATGCCGAGTATCTGCGTGAAAACGGAACGATTCGTGTGCAATTTAATATGTAAATAATGATTCGCAAAAATTCTAGTTTCTTCATATGCTTAACCATTGCTCCAAAATCTAGATTTTAAATTTAACATATTTACAATATTACATTAACATTGTTATTTAACAATCTATTAGCTAGAAATATTTTAAAAAATTTTTTTATTATTATCCACACGATTAATCTTTAATCGATCTCGTGAAAAATAACTACGTGAATAACAATTACATGAATAATAAATTGAGCTACGAAATTAGAAGATAAATTGATTTTTTTCAGGGAAAAAATTAAATGAGTAAAAATTCACGAAGTAAGATTCAAATAATTATTATATTAAATTTATAAATTAAAATTATCGTTTAATTATAGAATATAAAATATGTAAACGCGCGTTATTGCTGAATTTGCTTATGTTGACAACTTTGTGTACAAATTGATTAATATTATTTTATATTGCTGGGAATTTAATTTATCAAAATTTAAATTTGCTACTGTATAATTGTTTTGAAAAAGAAAAAATATTTTTTGAAGTTTGTTTCTTAATTAACTTAGTTTAATTTTGCATTTATATCGTTTTCTATGGACATTTCATTTTCTTTTCTTAGCAAAAAAAGTAATATTAAATGATGGCGATCAAGAGAAACCTCCTACCGAAGGCGACAACGTGTCCAAACTTTTATGCACATGAATAAACATAGACGGCGGCAGCCGATTCCGTCATTGGAATAACAATTTCTTACGAGCAGCATAACGAAGAATATAATGGCCCACAACGAAGCACCGGGTAGCTTCAAAACGACCTCGGGATACGTGAGGAAGACGAGACCAGGTCCGCTCTTGACAACTTCGGACACCTGCGTTTGTTGTTCTTGGGCGATGTGACCCAGTATCGAAAATGTTACGCAACCGGCCAGGAGACATGTCAGGGTGTTGACTACGCAAGTGATTATTGCGTCTCTGTAAGACAAAACTCGCTTTTTGAAAGACTCACAGCAGCGACGTCACCGCGTTTAATACGTCGTGGTTAAAGACTAGAGCACCTTAAAGTCACTACAATTCTTGAATCATAATTTATGAAATAAAACCAACGAAATCTGACTAAAGTAGCGATACACGTGGAATGTTCGAACCACTTGGAGTTGTGAGATCAAATTAAGTTCGGTTAAGGAAATGTATCATTTTATCATTTTTTCTTTTTCTTTGTACATTAATATCTCAACGAAAATTGTTTGATTAGATAAGCAAAATCTATCAAAATCTATCTACTATCCAAATTTAACGCTATGGAAGTAAGATGTCTCGTCAGTGTTCAGGTCAGATGAAGACACCGCTTACCTATAACAATTATGGTGGAACTTGTTGTACGAGCCCAGAGCGGGTAGGGCACCGGTGCCGATGCTGTACGCGAAGAAGATCTGGGTAGCGCCGTCTATCCACGGTCCAGGATTGAGCAACTCCTCCCATCGTGGTGTCACGTAGTAAAGCAAACCGTCGTAGGAACCCTCCAACGTCACCGCTCTTCCCAAAAGAATGAAAAGCACCACGTACGGGAACAAGGCTGAAAACCAGATGATCTTACCGCTCTGATGAAGACCGCGACGGATGATAAAATAAACGAGCAGCCAGCCGACAATCAGGCAGCCTAGCAACTCCCATTGGATCTTGCCGATGCTCTCGATGCCGGATGTGATGCCGAGGACTCGTTGTCTAAAAATTCAATATTCGTTCTCTGTTGATTCTATGTTGTTAATAATTAATTCGGCGTAAAACCACGATAATCACAGTACGAAATATTGCAAACATTATAAAAAAATGCTTCTAAAAAAGAAGGAAAACAAGCATAACGCAAGCACAAATATCAAATTAAATTAAAATGATGCACATTACATGATTGCATTAACAATGTACACGTACAAAAATTGCATATTCACATCGCGATAATTTTGCTTAATTTGTTTTGTGAGGAATATTTAATCTGATGATAGATTTATTACATCAGTTCGATAAATTGCAAATCTGTGATGCACGTATAAACATATTTTACCGGTGTTATTATTATTATCATATCATTAATATTATACATTATGTAAACGCATTTATACACGAGGGAACTCTGAGCTATGACCTGATTTAAGAAAATCAATGTTGCATTTCTTATAATTGTATCACAAATCCCCTGATACCCTGAACTTTCATCTTACATCACAGCCTGCGATTCACAGTCGCGGGCCACAAGGGACATAATCTGATGCATACATACATATCCCATTTCATTAAACTCAAAGTTTCCGAGTTTGAAAAGTTTCCTAATATTCAAAGGATTACTTTTAAAAAATTGAATGAGATTGAACATTTTCTTCATTTTCCACATATATGATTTATTTGTGCAACATTTTATATGCGTTTTATATTTTAGCGTTTTTTAATATTAATGTTTTACTTACTCCCAATATTCTTCTACTGGTGTGGTATGGTGACAGGTATTATTTTCGGTAGAATTCGAACAGTTTATTTTTCCATACGTACTCTTGCTCTCTTGGGTCGCATCATGACACTCATCCGTGTTCCACCAGTTTTCTGAAAACGAAATAAATTATGACTGTTTATCGTAAACCGAACGTTAATCATTAGATTTATTCAGAACTTTAAATGTGATATCGTATAATGGTATTTTACATAAACATTATTTAAAAATAAAAACGCAATTAAAAATACTTTTAAGTATTAATCATCTTTTCAGTTTTTAAGCGATTTTAAGCGATACTATTATACGATACAAACTATACGAACTGCGTTCTAAATGTTAGCGTTTATTAATAGAGAGATGTTATTTACCACATCCATTCCAAGGTACTCTCGGTAAATTCACGAACGTGCTTATGAGGTAGAAAAGAGTCCAAGCAATAATTATACAGTAATATACGTCGAGGAAGAATACAATGGTCATCGTAGCATATCCCACACCTGAAATCCGATAATGTTTGCAATTACTAATTATTAAGATTGATATTGTTGATATATGGAAAGAATAGTTTTTCTAAAGTATCTAAAAATTTAAATAGATACAGATCTGAAAATAATTTTGTGTTATGTAGATCATTAAAATAATTATATAAAACGTTCGAGCTGGTTGCTAAAATATTAAAAGCTTTTTGCAGCATTGCTCATTATTTGAGCCTAATTATTTTAATAGTCCAAAATTATTTTTAGATCTGTATCTAGCTAAATTTTTAGATACCTCAGCAAAATAGTTCTTTCCGTGTACTTAAGCTGTACGGAATATATTTAATGATATTAAAAAATTTTACCTTGTAAAAGAGGACACAATTGTCCCACTAGCGACATTCCACCAGCTCCAAGATATTGTCCAATAGCGACTTCTTGAAAAAATATAGGGATTCCGCAAAACAGCATTGCAATGCCATAAGTGATCAGGAAAGCGCCTGAGACAAAATTTCAAAATTTGTTAAAGTAAAGAAAACTATTTATTTTTTCATATAAATATTAATAATTATTTTTATGTCAAGGAAACACCATGTCGATCGCAAGCAACTTTATTTTAGCTTTCTTTTTTTATCTTATTTCATTTTCTATGAATATAAAAGAAGCTTAAGCTTAGCATTGAGATGGTAATTAAACTTGAGAAGACGCGGATTAAATTTTAGCGCATGTCGTTTCATGTTAAGGATTGCATGACTTCGTAAATCAGAGGAGTAATTACGAATGTCAGACCACTGAAATCCGACGCTGTCTGCGCCTCGATAGTGGTAAATTTAAAGTTCTAAAGAAAGCTTCCGAACGAAATAATAAAAACCTTTATTAAAACCCTACATTAAAATGATTAATAAAAAAAACAATTATATATAAAACTTTTAACTATAAAAATATTCTTTATATTAGTTACATTAGCAGAATAATCTTTTTATTTCAGTAATGATAAAAAATATTTGATAATTTGCTGTACAATTATAAATTTACACGACAAAAGTCTTAACATTTAAGGACCGAGATCTAGATTATTTATCAGCGTCAACTTACCACCGCCGTTTTTATAGCATAGATAGGGGAACCGCCAGACGTTTCCCAATCCGACGGAAACGCTTATGCAAGAAAATAGGAAGTCCAATTTATTGTCCCAACCGCCGCGTTCGGCATCCTCCTCTCGATTACTGATCTCAGTCATTTTACCCTGCGGCGAAGACACCGTCATCTTCGGCAAAGTACGAGACGGCTCACGTCTCTTGTCCACCGATTTGGCCTTGAACTGTATGAAGGTCTGGTCGGGGTCGACTTGATCTTTCTCCTCGCCCCAGTAATACATTTTCTCCGCCATGGAGCCTGAAACACGTCGAAATTTGACACTAAATATCTGTTAAAAGGAAGTGTTAAAGTCCTTGAATGTAATTGGAAAGATGAAACGCAAATTCTAGCGGCCTTCGTGCGATCGATTATCAGGATTTGTCCTATCTTATAACGCAATTAAGCGTTATAATTTCGCTAGAAAGGATACACGCGACGTCTTGCTATAACTTGACAGAATGTGAAAAGAACTTTACAGATTCATTCTTTTAATATCTTTCAAAAAATTAAAAATGGGCAGATAAATAAAAAGTCACGAATTCTGGAAATATCATAGAATCTAATCTTCAAAATCAAGTAATTAATTCAAGAATATTAAACATTTTTTGTTCCTTTAAATTTTTTTCAAAAATTAAGTTTTGTAATATTTCTCTCCTATTTCTTTAAGCTTCTTTTGGAGAGAGAGAGAGAGACAAAAACTTTTTTCTTCCTGTATTATGAGTTTATATAAAATTCTGCTTCTTATTAACTTCTTTATAATTGAATCTCTTTGATTGAATTATAAAGATTTCTTTAAACGTGCAGATTTCTTTCAATGCAAATTAATTTGATTAATCTGATTAGCGGCGATTTAGATTTTCGAGAAAGTAGTAGTATAAATGCACATTTCTTCAACATCGACATTTCGTCGTGACCTATTACATTTAAAGGAAAAAAGATTTGCCTAACGGTCAATTTCTTCGCCCACGTTCTGATAAAGTCTGGCACGCAATTGCATGGTATGTAATTACGAGTGTCGTTCGGGGATTATATTTCCGATATCTCTACTCTCAGTTTCATTTACCTCGATTTCCAACGTGTTTATCGATAGTATATATATATATATATATATATATATATATACTATATCATAAATCTCGTTGACCTTTGAAACAATATAATGTTAAATGATGCAATTGCACGGAAAATGAATGTTAATAGCATGAACTAACAATGAACGTATTAATGAACATATTTATTAATTATGAACGTATTAATGTATTCGGCATTGTATACCTTAACTGCGTTTCATGTTATTTAAAACAATTTCGAAATTTACAAGAGAATGTCTCTCACACACACACACACACACACACACACACACACACACACACACACACACACACACACACACACACACACACACAAAATTTTTCGAAAATAATAAATATCTCTTGCATCTATTTTTTATTAATTTTTGAAATTGTTAAAACTATATAGTGCAATTTAAATATTTTTCTAAACATATTTATATAAAACATTCATTTATATATAAAATAATAATTTTAAGAAAAGAAAACAAATCTAAGTCTTTCATAAAAAAAAGATAAAAATAATTAAGATTTTTTTTCTGTAGTATTTTTTTATGTTCTATTATTTATTATTCTTTATCTATATCTTTTTCGAATAATTTAAAAACAAATTTTTCCTCGCGGAGAGAGACGTCTTCACAGTTCACAGACATTTAATATTAAACCCTTCTGTGATTGATTTGAAACTTTTATAAAAGTTTAATTAACCGAAAAATATAATAAGTTTCTATCTGCAATACCGCATATCTTTTAAAATCATTGATTTAAAGTAACATCGTTTAATAGTTGAATTCAACTAATTACAACTTTTTTCCTTTATAACAATGAAATTAATTTAAAATCAGAACCAGAGACAATTATCTAGCCAAATTTGCTCAATTCAGAATTCTCGTGTTCTCGATAGCTTTATATTTTTTGCGAAACTTTGCTTCGATCCTAGGTGACCAGTGGAACCTATGCAACCGGTTTCCTATTCAATGTATCGCGACCATTTGTGCGTATTGTCGTTGCTACACGCGTGTTTGCAATATCGCGCGTGTGTTCGCTCATTCTCATTCAAACTCCCCTCCTTTCCCTATTTTTTCGCCGTTATAACCCGGCCGATTCGGGACTGCCGATGACGTGCACGTGCCAAGTAATGTATACACGTGTACGCGTGTGTGTATGCAACATGCATATGCTGCGTTTATTTGCGCGCGCGCGCGCCGTTGGTCGTGCGCGCACTCCACGCGCACGGATGCTGGACGCAAAATCAATATCAAGTTTACATCGCGTCTATGTACACACGTGGACCGTAAACCTCGTCGTAAAATTCGGACGCGTCGAAACGCCGAGGCCGCTGATATCCAATCGGCTTGCGATTGCATCAGAACGTGATTGTACTAGGATCGTACAATCGGGAATATCTTTGAATTCGCGAGCGTGGGAAGAGAATCACGTAGAAAAAATAAAAAAGCGCACATGCTGTAAATAAAAGCCCATGGAAAATTTGATAACGAAGCGAAGGATAAACTTTGAAGCGACACGCGAACGTGAATCGAAAATATAAGTGTTGCATAATAATAAGAAAAATGTTAAAGATTAATGATTTTCTAAAAGAAATAAAATCGTTAATTCTTTATAAAGAAACGTTAAAATATTATAATATTAAATATTGAAATCGTTAATTATTTTTCTACCAATCTAATACTTTACTTCTATATTCTATTTTATAGCATATGCTAATGAAGTTATGTTCAATATTATTTAAGAAAAATTATGTTACTTAATATTTCTTGATTTTTAAGCCCCTTTTTGGATTTTAAACGTAAATTGATAAAGGAATAGATTTAATATAATATAACGCAACATCTCTTTTAATGAAAAATGATTATATGTATATAAAGAATTAAAAGTTAATTAAATGGCATAATTAAACAAGAAATAAAAATGTTAAGTGGTACAATTTAATTATTCTGTCGTTCAAATGTATTAAAAATATTTAAAAAAATTGCGATTTATAATTTATTATTATGCGTAATACAATGCTACGTTCATTCTTGCCATAATTAATGGACCTTACACGGAATGACGATGCAGTTGCTGCATCATGCACTTGACTGCGCAAGGGAAATACTTCACCGTTAAACGAATCGCGTAGGTCGTGTACGAATATAATCATGATCGTGTTTATCGATTATCAGATACTTGAATTAAGTTTGTTATTATTAATTACAACGCATTAACATTCTCAAATGCGTAATTTCATACAATCTTTTTTCAATATGAGTTAACACAATTATAAATATTATCAGTTTATTCACTGTAATCAGATGTATTTTGCATCTCAGTCGCGATGAGAAAATATTTTGCTTTTTTTAATTATCGTTTTATTTATTCTAAATTCTAGATATAGATTTATATCATTCCGATAACATAAAACAAACGCAAATATTTTAGTGTCTCGGTCATCCCCTGCGATGTTTTTATAATAAAAATTCTACTTGAATACGATTTTTTCGAATGTCGCTCTTACCAAAGGATGCTCACAGAATTCCGAAGTAGCAGCCGTGACCGTCGATTTTTCGTGTCTTGTGATAATCGTAAAATTCAATATTGTGTGATCACATCGTACAAGGAAGCAGACGTTAGTTAAGCCGCGTAGGACCGTTCACGCCCGATTCCGCTTCGTAGGAGTGAATCCTCTTCCTGAATCCTTCCGGGATGGTTTTCCCAACCGGAAATTGATCCCTGAATGACTCACTCGTGTTCACTTGTCAAGGGTGACGTTCAGAAAAGCGTACTTTCGGAGTGAACAAGATTTATTTGATGTACGTCGTCACGTTGGTCACGAATCTGCGACCTACCCCACAAGGGTCGTGGTTACAGAATAATGCTCCGGTTCAAGATGGGGAATGTTACCCCTTTCGGACGCATGCGCATTTCTGTGCAACCCCCCCCTAGCCGGCGAAGCAAAGTGACGAAGTCCTACGGTCTAGCGGAGGCGGCAGGACCTTTTACTCGATAAATAATCAAAGGAAAGAGGGGACTCGATATCGTGTTTTATAAAGCTCTTTTTAAGATACTGACAAGAAGATCGTCGTTCAACTTTTTTTTTAAACGGCTTAGTTCTTCTTTTTTCAATATTTCTCACAATACTTTCTTATTACTTTTTACAAAATTACAAATTAAACAATTAATAAAATATTGTTACTTACTTGAACAAATATATAGAAATAGAATAAAATTGCATATACAATTTTAATATTTACAATACAATTATTTATAAAATATAAAAGAAATAATATATAAAACAATTTTATTCATTCTAAGTAGACATAATGATGAACATAATAATATTTTTTTATTAAATGTCTCAAAGTCAAATTTATTAATGAAATAAAAATACTTATATTGCATATTAATTATCGATAAATTATTGGAACAAAATTGAGCTCTTCGAATGATTAACGTATACTACACAATTTACTATAAATTTGTAATTTTTTTTTTTAGAAAATAGTATAGAAATTTATATGAACCAGATGTTAAAAATTTATACATTTATTTATAAAAGTTTTATATACATGCACATATCCTATTGATATAATTGATATCGGATAATCGGCATGCGACCTTATATAACGTTATGCACGTTATTTTTACGTAACTATTGACTTCTTTAATGTCCTTTAATGGTCATACGACTATCGTTCAATCTCAAAAGTAAAGTCTTGGTTTTACATATTACACGTATATAAAATGTTCCCATAAAAAATTTTATAAATCATTTTGAGACATAAATATTAAATAATTAAAAATCTTATCGGTATATATAAACGCCGTCACATCGTTTATGCAAAATGAATATCATCTGCGAAGTTTGACGCGCCGCCTTCGAGGAAACATTTTCCCATGAGCATTGCTCAACCGAAGAGCTTCTTCGACGATGATCGTTCAGTGAACATTGACAAGTCCCTTCAACATTCGCTCGATTGCTCGCTGGAATTGCTCGGTATCACGGTGTGACAGCCACGTCGTCGCGATTGCTTAGCCACGAATTTGTCAGAATCCTGAAAGCAGTGACCCATATTGCAATTATATCACGTTAGCAATTGTTTAATTAGACTTTCCTTCGAGATTCTAATGAAAATTTTAAAAAGAGCTTTGTTCTAAAAAAATAACTTCAATAATGTTATCGCTCAGTCTACACTAATTTTAGTAATAAAGTCTTGATTTTATTGATATTACATGTGTGTGTGTATATATATATATACATATAATTTTTATAAAAATTTTATATTTTTTGGAGCACAAATATAAGATAATTAAAAATACAGCCTTGACCAAAAATATTAGCACCTATTATTATTTATAATGCCGGTAACAACACCAATAGAAAACAATACAGATAAAAAAATTCAGATAAATAAAAAAAATATAAGTGCCTATTACTTAAAAGTTGTATATATAAATGTGTTATTGTTCATCGGAAAAATTGAAGATAGCACGGGGTGTAATAAAATGAGGCAAAAGATCCACATTTTTAAATTAAATATTTAAACATTAATCTAACATTAATTAAACATAAAAAAAAGCTTTCCCTTTCTTTTTTCTCTGTCTCGTTGTTACCTGAACATCGTTTGCGCCTATCACCGTGTGTAAGGATTTCATCGATATTTTTCGCTGCGCTTCCTTGAACGCAGAAAAATTTGGCTGCGGCATCCAATTTGTTCCATAGGAGATCGGATGTATGTCCCCGCGCCCTGCGTTGTTCGTGTCATTCGACATTTCTGAACGGCCGTCGTCGCAAACTAAGCTGATTTCACAGTCATCCATTGGCACGTTGGCCTCAGTAGTTACGAGCATCTCTTGCGTTCTGAGAATAAAAATTTTTTCTCAGAAGAGTTTTATTTTATTTTATACAAACTGTAATACATTAGCATTATTCATTATAATACATTAGCATTATTTTTCTCGTTTTATTTTCTTTTTCTTTAACGTCCTAATGAACTAATGCATGACAGGAGATAATTAAAACACAAATAGCAATACCAACCCGTTCTGTGACCATTCCACAAAAGATTTTATTATCGCAAGCGCATTCTGAAATTTAGCTAAAAATTCTTTAATGAAAGTTTCCACACGTTCTGTAGAGTTCGCGCATCCCAGAACGATTATCGCAATCGACATTGTGACAATCCAACTAATAAAACCAGCCGATATCACTGGCGGCTGTACAGATGCAGGATAGTATGAAGACCAGACATGTTGCCACCAGGGATGGGAAATATCTCGATATTCAGATTCCTATTAATTATATAAATTTTCTAAATATTATATCACAAATTTAAAGTAATTATTATCATTAGTATAAATAATTATTATAAGTATATAATTTAAACTAATTACTAAGTAATAAATTTAATGAATTTTATATATATGTAATTAATTTATTACTATAAAATTTTAGGTTTAATAATTAGTTTACACAGACTTATAATAATTAATTATAATAATTATAATAATAGTTTAGAATTCTCTTGTTTTACAAAATACTTTTTTATTTTAAAGTTATTAGAAAGTTATTTTTCCTTTTTTGACTCACAGGCGCTTATTTTCTCTTAGGAACAATTCAAGCAAACAATTCAAGCATTACGAAAGCGATTCCTTTGTCAGTTACAAGAAGAACATAATAACGAATCCACTCACGTAACTCCAATAATGCCAGACGCTGCAATAGAGTATCCTTTGGAGTATCAGCCATAGCCATAAAAGCGCATTAATCGCGAGCCAACTAACTGATACCTTGAAAGGTATGCACGTGTATACAGAAGGGCATTAGCTAACACGGGAGATCGCAGAGATTTTTGTACCTGAAACCCTTTATAAATGAATGTCATGCCTACGAGATCCATGATTCGCGTGGAGGACGGTGGATTCTTCCAGAGGACGAGTACCGCGGCTGTCAAGATTAGGAAGGATGGCAGCGTGTGGATAAAGTCCGGCCCGACCGCGATTTTTGCGTATTCGCGGAAAACCCTGTGTCGGAGAAATAGAATTTCGTGGGGCACGGAGAGCAGGGTCCCTATCTGCGTGTGCAACGCGCTCAGGCAGGACATCACTGACGAGGCTACGCGTCAGCCTGACTTTTCGGAATTATCCGTCACCGCGAAGAAACGAATCGCGGTTATAGTGGTTACATTCAATTACATTTAAACGTCTGACGTATGCCGAAATGAACCGCAAAAACGCCAATCGTTTGTTCGCGGAAGAAAAGTGACAACGAAAACACTGGTGAACGGTATATTTGTGTGTGTAGAAGTCGCGCATAATTCCAATCCAATTTTAAGACACGATTCCTGCACAAACGATGATACGAACTTACTTAAGCTCAGTTGTTAAAAGTTAAAAATTATAAAATTGTGCCACGCGTTAAACTGCAGATTCTTTGGAACGATTTATTAATAGCGAAAATTATAATTTAAGTTACAAATCAATATCAAGTTTCTTAAAGGAAAATGAAGGAGTTATGTGTAACGAGATTGGCATTCAATTAAAAATTTTGCCGAGAAAATAATTATGGGAATAGGGGAATATTCAAGAAAAAATAGTGGATGGTTTCCTAACGATTAGCGAACATAAATGGATATTTATTTATAAAAAATTTTAAAATTTATCTAAGAGTGACTATAGGTTCCTGTCCGGAGCGCTATTGTTATATACAATTATATACATTTAAATATGTTAAGCAGTCTATATAAGAAAGTAATCTGGTCCAACGAAGGATCCACATTTAGGAAAGTCCTGTGGAGCGGCCATCATGTCTTTAGGTTCTCCGATTTGTAGAATAACATCTAAGCCTCGAGTCCAATCGGTCGCATGCTCATCCCGCAACATCCAGTAACCTGTGAAGTCAAATAAGAGTGCAGAGTTTTATCGAGTAGTTTTATTGATAAGGTGATAATTTTATCAGAGTCAGTTTTTTCTTAATAAAAAAATTTTAATATTAAATATCTTAACGATTAAAATGAAATTTAAAGTTGAAAATCAAAAGTTTTATTATTATACATCTTGAAATTTAGCTCACGGGAAACTCTTTATTTCCATTCGCTATGATTTATAAATTGCTCCTAGTATATTTTAATTATAGTATCTTTATCTCCAAGTTGTTAAAGAAGATTGTCAAATTAATAATTACCCGCAAGAAGCCTATGTATATTTAAGTACTTAAGTATTCAAGTATTATGTCAGTTTTCGATTAACGAAGAAGGTTTACCTGGATTGTCGGCTTTAAACCGCAGCGCCACGGCACCAAACTTGGGCACGACGATGGTATCCTTGGCTAGTGCGCAATCGAGATTTCGAGAGAACAGCTGTCCCTTTTCATCAAGTTTTTTCACCTCTTGCAGTGACATACTTCGTCCAAATTGTCGGGCGCCCACAACGTAAAAACTATAGCCGTGTAAGTGGTAAACTAGATCATCCAGACCACCTGTGGCAAAGCGATAATGGATTAATTCCGATTGAATAAAATTCCGTAACAAAAAATTATTACCGAATTACTATTAGTCATGGCTTTAGCTAAAATTATTCTGGTATTGAATTACATTATGAATTATTTTATGACATTGAATTATATTCATGATATTTATGATATTAAATATATATTGAATTATATAAAAAAAAAAGATTCTGTAGCATGGAGGTTTAATAGAGAATCTATCAAAAAATCACGTCGTATTCTTGAACAAATGATCGATAAAGATATAATTCCACGAGAAATATCACGAACCGGTGATCGATGCTACAATTAGTTTTGTGTAATTGCGAAGCTTTATGAAGGAGATCAATCGTTCCACGTGCTGTTATCGAAAGTCGCAGGTTTCTCTAGATTGTCGCAATCGTATTAAAAGAAATCGCGATGACGCATATACACCTTTCTCATTAGAAGTGATTTATGATGATGGAAGCCTTTTATCAATAACTTTAGCTTTCGCAGCAAATATGCGGACATTGGGGTCAAGCGTAAATTCCATTATGCTCTAATATTCTCTCACGTGCCGC
The DNA here is from genome assembly GCA_037157785.1 of Cephalotes varians. Classification (NCBI taxonomy): domain Eukaryota; kingdom Metazoa; phylum Arthropoda; class Insecta; order Hymenoptera; family Formicidae; genus Cephalotes; species Cephalotes varians. The sequence continues at coordinate 715,691 of JANQDE010000041.1, read as the reverse complement.
TTCGCTCATTGTAAGATTATCCCCCAGCACGTGCTTAGAAAGGGATTACGTAATAATTAAACTAATGAGTTACTGTATAGTGTTACACAGAAGACCGTACTCCTCCGCTATGATTGGCGTAATGAGTTTCTGCAATAACTTCGCGTTACTGTAGATATTGTTTTATACTAATAGCTGCTTTATTTCGACTAAAGATTTTGACTAAAGTTTAACACAATAAATATTTGATCATTTAAAAATTGTTTTCTAATCGTGCTCACTAAAATATTGATCATTAGAAATTTATTTAAATGAAACTTATTTTTATATTGTCTTTAAATTTTCGAAATTATGCATTAATATGTGAGCCTAGGATATTAGTATAGTATGTAATTATAATTCGACATATATTTATCGTTAAAGAAAAATATATAATACCGATAAAAACGAAAGAAAGAAAGATAAAGAAAACTTCTTGAGCCTCATAAAATTCATTGCAGATAAAAATCTATCTTTGCCTCTTTTTAAAACTTATATTATGAATTATGAATTATTTTAAGAAATTAAATTATATTATAATATATATATATTATATATATTATAATATATTATATAATATATAATATATTATAATACTAAATTAATTATAATATACATTATATATTATAATATAATATATAATATATGCTGAATATATACTGAATATATATAAATTATATAAAAAGAAATTTCTGTAACATGAACCTAAGAGATCTAACAGAAAATATATATTTCACAAAAAAATATATATTTCTAAACATGAAATCTATACAAACATCTAGACTTTGGATGGGAACGGAGGGAAAAAGGACTGTAGAAAAATGCGGAGAACTCGAATTAATCAAAACGCACACGAGATGAAAATATGCATCGTTTTAATCACGTCTGAATGTGACTAATTACCTTGATCCAAGAGAATAATCTCGACGGTCGCTCCGAGCGGCACGTGGCGCACGTGTACGCACTCGCATATGTTGCCCGCACCAATGTCCCCGACCTGACGGCACCGGCGTCGCGACACGGTCTCGTTGCTCTCATTGAGATCGTCATCATTGTCATTGCTATTGATGCACAGCGTCCCCGGGGATACGTCCTCACCCTGAGTCAATAGCGGCGACGATGGGAACGTGAAAGTGACGTTGTCCACGTTCAACACTCGCGTCTCCGTCCCGCCATTACCTGGAGAAAAGAAAAGATATGCGCGTTGCGATTAAATCAAGCCTAATCGCACGTTGCTCTCTCGAAATTACCTGCACACACACACACACACACACAATTCTCTTAATATCAATGTAATTACGCATCATTTTCTTGATGTGCATCGCAACACGGAAATTTCTTCTCCATATAAAAGCGATTAGTGAAAATGTAGGCCGTTCTATTATCGGTGCCTCGTTAACAATCAGACACTTCTAAGTGAATTTTGAAGTTTCTCCATGATGAACTTAATAAGAAATTAATATACATTGCAGCTCGTTTATTTTCTATATTTTGATAAGTTACAATAAAACCAAAATTTTTACTCTAATCTAATCTTACTTTAAAAGTTGACTAAAATTTAAAAATAACATTTTTAAACTCGTAGTTCTTAAATTTAATTTTTCTGTAATTTTTAAAAATATTGTAGTCAAGTTTTTTGCTACAATAAAATCACATAAAATTTTTATTTTAATCAAAATTTAAGAGTAACATTTTTATATTCGCATCTTTTTAAATTTCTCTTTAACTATTAATGACATTGTAGAGTCAAGTTTTTTGCATTAAAAATTCTAAGGTTGAGAAAAGATATATTCTCAATTCATCAAAAAATTAATTGAAAAGAAGTTTTGTTATTATAAAAAAGATAACAGTGGTGAAAGTACTTTCTAGCTGGAATATATTGTTACATATGAAGCATGCTCGGTAATAAAATTTAATATCCTGATTTGAATATAATCAAGATTATTAAGTCAAGCATTATTAATCTAATGTGTTTTTAAATTAATTAATCTAAACTGTCTAATGAGCAGAATCGGTTTGGCTATCGGAATCATTATTTCACAAAGGAATAATTAATAAGAACGAGTAGAAATGAGTGGAAATTCTCGATATTTAATAATATTAAGCAAGAATTATTAGATTAGAGAATGCGGCGAATAAAAAAAAAGTGAAACTTAGACGGCAGAATTTATTCAAGCCTGCCCACGTTTAATTAATGCCCAGTGTAATTATGTTCCGGAAGCATCTTAATTTGTACTTTCACTCTCTTCAAACACTTCTATTAATTTCTTATGTTGTTACTCTCTAATTTTTTTAGAGTAAAATCTCACTCTAAAAATACTTCGATTGATAGTGAAAATAATTCGGAATGAAGTGACATTTCACTTTTCATAAGGGTGAATATTTAATCGTAGAGGGAATGTTTCGTTTGGAATGAAACATCGATCAAGATGAGGTTTCGCGATGCGAAAAATCAAGAGTCTTAACTAAAAAAAATATTTAAACTCTTTATACGATTCTTATTTACCTCTGGAAGAAGGACGTTGTCGACATTTCTATATAATCGACTCAACAAAATACAAGTTTATACAACAACGAGACAATCAATGTGACTCGCTTACCTTTATTATCTTTTTTTTGTTCGGAACATGCATTGTTTTCTGTTACAGTGATGTAGAACATATCAGATTCATTCTTTAATTACGAATGAAAATATTCACGACTTCACTCCACGACAAAGAGTGCAAGAATTCCGTATAAATGAAAAATCACTCCAACTTGAGTGATTCGATAATTAATCCATTTTTTTTTTTAAGAAATTTGATCCAAGAAATTTAGAGAATACACACCTATCAATTCCGTCGCTTGCATCTTATAATTGATCGGCAGATATAGCGTCACGTCCATCCTGGACTTAGCCAGGATCTGCGGCATTTTGCGAATATTTTGAATATCCATGGCACACAAATTCTCTCGGTCGCCGCATTTCTCGACAGGATTCGTCGTCACAGCCAGCCGATTCGTCCCTATGTCGTCGATATCGCGCTGATCGATAGTTTCCGTCGTTGCTGTAGGATTTTTCGAATTGCCTTTATAGTTGAGTATCGCTGCGCCATTTATCGCGCTCGTTCCGCATTCTTTCGCTGTGTGCACGTTTATCCAGTAGGAACCGATACGTTTGTTCGCTTTGAGAATGAAGTCCGCTCTTTCACCTTTAATATTGAAAATATTGAATATTGAAAATATTGAATATTGAAAATTGCTCATGAGTTTCGCGGTATATTCGATGAAATTCGTAAGAGATCGAAAAATGAAAGTTTGCTTTGAATAATGATAGAGTTACCGTCGATCTTATATTTGCAATATTGAATGTTCTAATTTTTTTGCAAATCTCAAAGAGTAAAAGTTGCGGAGCGTTTTATTTTAGATCCAATACAATCGAAAGCAGAAGCGTTTAAAAAAGTAAATGTCATCAGCTGCTACTTAAGTTTACAATTAAAGAATCGAGACAATTTGCGAGATTTCCGCAAGATGTTTGCCATTTCCGTCTAAGATTTCTACAATACATTTTCTTCTTCGCAATCAACTTCTTAATGGAAAAAATATGAAGGATGTAAATCAAAAGTAAATCGATTAAACGTATTTAATTTTCTTGCACGGAAAAATGATATTGCTGAAATATCTAAAAATAATCTAATTCAATTAAATACAGACTTAAAAATAATTTTATTGAACCAAAATAATTATATAGGAAACTTAAACACGATGACTCCTACACAAAAATTTGATATTCTAGCAACCAGTTTGAGCATTTTAAATAATTATTTTAATAGTGTAACGAAATTATTTTCAGATTAGCTAAATTTTTAGATAATTCAACAAAACTGTTCTTTCCGTGTAACAATATCAAATGATCGTAAAATTGACATATCGTATAGATGTCTGATTACGAGGAAAAATTCCAACCTTTGGCCAGAGTAATCGAGGTGATTTGTCGCGGCTCTATAGGATGTCCGTCAAGCGCGATCAAAAGAAGTGGATGACCATTGATGAAAAGCGTCACTGGACATGCCCCGGCGCCTCCACCATTAGCGACGCGAAATCTGTGACGTCGTCCTGGAATGACCGTGAACGTGCTCAGAGGAACCGCAGGTCCACTAGGCTGACGACCTCTCCCATTGATTAAAAGAATCGCCGGTTTCGAATAACCCTGATTAAATGATACTTCCGGCGAATGTTGCCATTGGGTCACCAGGATCATGTGATTAGGATCGTCGATGTCGTAAAGAACGCGATGGGGTTCCCGAAGATCCGCCTGTCTCACGATCAACGATCCAATAATGCCATTCGTGACGTCGGCTCCTGAATAAATTTGTTTTGAAAAATAGATTCGACAAATAATTTATAGTTATGGTTATTGGTTATTGTATAATTCGTTGCGTTGAAACGTTATAATGATTTATAATCAAAAGTAAATCGTTAATGTAAGTTTCATTATTATATGATTATATTTAACACTTTGACGCCGGGGCTGCAATTTGCGTTTCTCGCCATTTGGCGGATTCATTAATAGCGCTCTGCTTTATTTTCAACTACAATTTTTTCTATTTACCAAACCAATTTAATGAACTACATATTTGGTGGTTACAATCTGTCCGATGTGACGTCAAAGTGTGAGCCACCGGTGGTACACGCCGTCCGATGGGACATCCAAGTATGAGCTACCGGTGGTACGCGCCGTCGGATGGGACATTCAAGTGTGAGCTACCGGTGGTACGCGCCGGTGTCAACGTGTTAACGTAAAATAATTTAAAGATCTGCATATCTTTAAATTAATTTTGAGATTCTTACATAATTTTATAAATAATTAAAACTAGAAAAAATATAAATTATAATATTTTATAAATAAATTTAGTTTTTTCAATAAATAAATAAATACATTAATTAGCAATTTAATAAAGCAATATTAATACAATAGCAATATTTGCAAAATATACAAATTTTAATTACATATAAGTTAGTAAATTTTGTAAATACTTTTCGATTGCAATTCACAAATATTTAGCGTAAATTACCAACCTGCATGTGCATGCCAGAGATGTGTGCCAGGTATAGAAGCACGAAATTTGTATTGGAAAGTGGTGTAACTTGGTATCGGACATTGCGTGACCAACGGTGTGCCATCCATGTAAGGCATTTCCATTTGCGTTTGTCCACGCCAATGCACCGCTGCTGCTTTACCAGGAAGACGATTTATCACATCCACAACTAGAATATCGTTTTCACAAACCTACAAAAGCATAAACCTGTCTGTAAGCTCGCAATTGATCATTCAATCATTAGAAATGATTACTGAGATATTAAGTAGATCGTATTTAAATAAGATAATTTCGATTACATTTCGATACCATCAAAGTAGTATCTCAGACAACACCAAGTCGTCTAAAAGATGATTAAAAGATGTCTAAATTGTTATAAAGATGTCTTTTAGTAAGAGAATATAGTCGACGAAAAGATGATTAATAGATGACAGATGTCCCACTGCTAGTTATCTTATAGCCTCATTCATATGATGACTAAAAGATGACTAATTTTGGACATCTTTTCGTTGTCTTAATTATATCGTGTAAAATTAGATTATATTTTAGCATACATAATTTACAAGAATATCAAGTCTTTAAATTAATTTTCAAATCTAATTAAGAAATTGTACTGTCAAAATACACTTATTTTCGTCACGGAGTGCCCCCATTTTAGAGAGGCCTTCAAAAAAATCATTTCGTTACAACATGGAAAATCTCATAATGTTGCGACTATTATTATTCTATCCTGTATAGTTTTTATTTACGAGAAATTTAACTATATCGCATTCATCTAGTGGCGGTGCCGCATACTGTTCTCTGATCAGCGACTTTATCTTTTTTAGGCTATCTTTTCGGCAAAACGGAAACATATCTTTTAGTCGACTTTTTGTTTTGAAAAGACAACCATAGAAAGATGACAAAAAGATGTCTTTTTTAAGTTGTCTTTTCGACGAAACTAAAAGACATCTTATAGACATCTTTTTGTTTCGCCAAAAAGACAACTTAAAAAAGATATCCTTTTGTCATCTTTTAGACATCTTTTCGCTTAAAAAAGACAACTTTTAGTTATTTTTTAGTTTTTTATGCTGTCTGGGATATAATATAATAATAAACATGTTTCGTATCTTTAATATATATTGGCCTAGTTTACATCGTGCATTTAATACGCGTATCAGGTACTATATTCGTATCAAATTCGTACTAAATATTTAGTACGCATGATATAAACATTGCCGGATCAACTTGGTACGAGCGTATCGTACTAAACTGATACGCGTATTAAATGATAGAAATGTCGATGTGAAACGCGTGAAACGCATCTTGAAGGGAATCAAGCTTTGAATATAACTAATGTTAATAACTATTTGATTTTGAATCAGACTATTATAACCTCAATTAAAACTGGTATCGGAATAAACCGGTATCGGTATTGATATCCGGATCGTGCTAATTAGATTAATCAGTAATCATGCGTCTCCTACGAGTACATTATAAATTTTGAAATATATAAAATCCTATACACTTTATATCAACGTTTTGACGATGTAAACTAGGCCATTGCTTTCTTTCTTTCACTTTAGCTCATTATTACAAAGATATAAATACTTTAAATGTATAATATAAAGAAACCTATTAAAAGATTCAACTGTATTTATAAAGATTTTATTTAATTTTAATTCCAAGTATCAAGTTTTAAATAGCATGCCTGACGAAATTTAGCTTCTTCCTCTATCAGAAATAAAAAAAAAAAAATAAGGGTTTCATAAAAATGTATTAAAAGAATGTCATACAAAATATAAAAGGTTAAAATAAAGGTTGTTAAAAAGAGATAATTACCACTTGATTTTCGCGAAGTGAGAAAATGTATTTTAATCAACATTTCTAAAGCTTGAAAATGTTTGCGGCCGAGGAAGATCAATCAGATATCCAGCAAAATTTGCTTCACTTCAAAATGCTCGCTCAGTTAAACGAAGCACGTGCGCGAGATTATTCTTATATATTCACGCGGCGTAATCAATTAACAAGAGTATATATAGAGTACGTGTTTCAATCATTACGCGACATTTAATTTTAACACGAGATAGACTATCAACTTTTATGCAATTATGCTATTGATTGAAAATGAAGGCGTATTGATGTTGACATAGCCACGTAAAACAGACACCTGATTCTCTAAAATTATAACAATGATGGTAGCAAAGAGACATTTGTATCATAGAATTAATTCGTACATTACCGATCAATTTAATAATATTTACTTTAATTTTCATTTAATATCTTGATTTTTACAGTAAAATCCAAAAGTCAATTATTCATGAATTCAGTTAACAACTATAATTACGGATTTGTTTGATATTTAAATATTCATTTTTGTCGGACCTTATGAAATCTCCCGCATCTCAGGTAAAATAGCAAAATGACACAGAAAATTTTCAATGCGCACTCACATCACTTTAAAATATAATAATTTTATATTACCTACTTTTAATTATTTATTAATTGCGGATAAGTTGTCATGGAATGTGCTCTAAAGAGAAAGGGAGAGTGTAGACAGACGGCGATTGCAGACTATTGTAAGCAAATAGCTCTTGCAATGAACTTTATCGAATTCTCGACGGTGAATGTGATGCACTCGAGCTATCGATCGGTGGTCGAATATCGAGGTCATACCTGAATACTGGGTCCTGGCATTTGACGATTGGCCGTAAGTATACCTCGTCTCTGTCCATCCGCAGAAACGCAATGGTTGGCCAAGCAAGCCGTCTGATTCAATGGACATTCACCGCACGATCTGTAAGGAATGTCGTAAAGTCGCAATCTCTGGCGCCTAAAGCACACACACTACACCTACGGAATAAATCAAATCGTCATGCTATATCTCTTATCAATGCACGAGAACAAATCTGCAAAGTAAAACTTTCACGAAAAGCTTTTTATTTACTTGCCTTTTGTACAGATTTGCCACTGATTTACCTTATAAAAATATTTAAAAATGCGCGAAAATAAGTCATGATTGCAATTAAAGAAAAACAATCTAAGATCATTATATATATTTCAATTAAATAAGATGATTGTATGCATGATTTGTGAAAAGTAATATTATTCAGTAGCAAATACGCACCGTTTATTTAACTTTATTTGCGTTTAATTATGAGATAATTATGAAATACCGTACGTTTTTCCTTACAGAAATACACAATTCTATGCGATATTCATTTTGCATGTCGAAACAACGCGCAATTACGAGAATCTTCCGCATTACATCGGTTAACGTTTAGGAATTGCATAACGGTTATTACAGCGACGAGCCCGAAATCGAATTGAGGTGCAACGTAATGCTGCCGTAATCGTTGCATTGCGCATTAACGTAACAGATGAAAAATCGCTACAATGTTGCAATCGCAAAAACAAACTCTGTAATCATATAGTAGCACGTGAAATAGTTTTCTTGCATGAGGTGAGCTAAAGCGTGTTTTAGATACTTAAAGATACTTTCCCTTTCAAATACATCTTTTTACTTAAATAAGTAGATTTTGATGAGAGGCTCGAAATAAATAAGTCAATGTAACTTCACCTTGATTGCCTCGATATAATATAATTATGATACAGACATCTTACAAAATAAACATAAAATTTATTGAAACATTGCGCAATGAACTTCGCAACTCGACTTTCATATAATACATTCTTGTCTGACTTTTAATTTTTCTGCCGCGATTTATTTGTTGCTTTTTTCTTTTCTATAATATATATTAAATTATACATTATATTATTACTTTTTATGCAAATTATAAATAAATTTATGCAAAAATAAATAATTAAGGGTTAAATAATTTTTCCAAGAAAAACCTTTGAAAATTTTTTAAAAAATTGTAAATAAAAAATACAAGGGAAATAAAAATATAAAGAGGCGTAAAAATGTTAGAGACGTAATAATTCGATGTTTGTTGATTGTTTATTAGATTATTGAAACGCCGTTAGCGTGATAACCAATGCATAATTGGCTATTTGACCCGTATAAAAACGAGACAGATCGTGACGTTATATTTGTAACGAAGATTTTCCAGTATCTTATATTACGAATGTGCGGATATTAGATCCTTATAAGGATGTAAGGCACAGCTAATTTTCTGACTTACTTGCTGAGTGATTGGAAGACTTCTAATGTGAGTTTTACCCGGCAGATCATAGGCCAATCCAAGTGATGACACGGTCTGTCGCAGGAGAGAAATGTTTGTTCTGAAAAAGAAGAATAGAAAGAGTCAAAGAAAGAAAGTGAAAAATAAACATTTTTGTACTCGAAGTGAAGAAAGCAGTTTTCCTCGCCCCCGTCGACCAGGAAAAAATGCAAATCCCCAATCATAGAGATGAAAGTCCAAACCACATAGAAAGTGTCAAGTTATAAAAAAGAGAAATTAATGATGCGCACACGTCAGATGTTGCGTGGATTAAAAAAAAACGAAAATGCATTTATTTCGAGAATCATTAATAATTGTCAGCGCATAATAGAGTTGATCTCTATCATTAGAAAACTTTAAATCGTTTTCAATTGATATTATAACTTAGTTACTTAATGAAATCTTTTCTATACTTCTTACGTTATTAATAAATATATATTTTAGAACGTTGTTTAAAAATTTGAAGATTATAAAACTTATGCGAAGCACAAGCCTGTATATTGGCGCAATTTTACAAACTAATTATTTCAACTTACTGGGCCTATAATTGTTAATATGCAAAAATGTGGCCGCAGCGGCGATCATAATGACAACCACGAGACACCGTAAAATATACGTAGTCGGTGTCGCCACATAATGATGAACAGATTTAGGGGAATACATCGCCAACCAACGTTGTTATGCGACGATAACAAGAAATGACGACATTTATTCCTCGTGAGCTTTGGGGATCGACGGATTTGGATCGGAGATTTACGCGAACGATTAATATTCATAAAACATACATGTGTCGATCAATTGCGAAAAATGTAAACATTAAGCAGCTATTAAGCAGCGAGATGTGTGTACTTAATACTCAATTGTCAAGAGATCATAAATTTCTGTCAATAAGTGAAAGTCAATTTTTTTTTAAATTAAATTGATGATTTTCTGCTGAATCAAATGTCAACGTCAAGAATAATAAAATGGAGGTGCGGTGGAGAAAACCAGTTCTGAAAAGAAAAGAATAACCATTTGTACAGATGAGATTGAAAGTTGAGTCATTGCTTGCCTCGTTTTCATTAGACAGACTCTTTCAATTCACGGCTAAAACAAGTTCATCAATCAACTTTCTGAAGCAACTGCGAATGTGAATTGTTAGAAATTAGATTTGAAGAGTAATGGAATTGATGATGATTAATCACATTAGATTTTTTAGATGCTAGATTTATCATGTATCAACTGCTATATTTATCACGCATCAATTAAAGTGTTTCTGAAAATTGCAAAGTTTTTTTATTTGATTGTAATTACAAATTGATGAGTAAAAGATTTTACGGAGTAAAAGATTTAACAGATTTATTTAATTATAAGCATAATGAGTAGCAATTATTTCCTGAAACGTAAATCGTTATATTCTGTGATTATTCCATGGATGAAAATCAATGGAATAATAAATAAGGTCAAGAACGATTGCCTAATAGTCGCTTTCATCTTCGAGTAGGTCATTATCACGTAAAAACTTATGAAACTAATTTAATCTGTTGTATAATATAATGTCTTGTAATCCGGTCACGGGTGTGACACACTGAATCCTGATCGAAAGTTATTTGCACTGCGTGAATTTCACTACAGAAATCTTTTTGCAACACGGTAGCAAACTGTAGCGCATAGAACACATCTCTCAATTATAAAATAATGTATTATCAAAATTCTGTATAATGATTTGTCGAACATATTAATTCCGTTGAATAATTTCAAGATTGTGACTCGCGTAATTTTTTTATGTCACGTTTATTTGTTCATTTTTCAGTTACATGATCTAGGAAAACTTAATTGATATTTCAAATCTATGTTAAAAATTATATTCCGCGTGCGATTTTGTTTGCAACTATCAATGCGCTGCATTGCTACATTTTATTCTTTTTAGACATTAGCCTTCTACATATGTAATTTTCCATTATGAAACGCAAAGTCACGTTTGCGTCAATAGGTTTCATGCATATCCTGCAGTTAATAACTTCGCAACACGCGGGCAATTATCAATCAAGAGACAATATGCATTCCTAAACGCCACAGAAAACAAAACGCAAGAAAAATACGACGAGAATAATTATTTTCTTGACGATCGTGCGCGAAAAAATGTAAAAAGAAGACGTTTATAAAAAAAATATAGATTTTTGTGTCACTGCACCACTGCGGACATGGAACCGATATAACAAACGCGGTCGCAGTCGCGCTCCCCGTAGAAGACTAATAGAAACACCGAGACTCCGAAATTCGATGCCAGAACGACGTTTCTCTCCCGCTCCCTTTCGCCATTTTAATATTTCTCCTCGCTTCCCTCTTATGACTTATAGTATGCCTAAGTACGGAGAAAAATAACTTGAACCTCGCTTACTCGCGTGAAACCATCTAAGCAAATAAACCAGACTCACAAACAGAAAAATGATCAAAATAAACTAAAGTAACAGTAAAAACATATTTATAATAACTTTATGAGTGTTCACTACATGAAAATATGAAGCCTGCCAATTACGACATTGTTTCCATTATGTTCGGCTAGGTTCAATTGCATCGCAAATAATCGCGTCATCGACAACAGCAGTACATTTCGTTGCATAAAAGCGATTACAAAATAGTTGATGGTATCAAGATTTTTTCCACTCGAATAGAAATTGCCTGTTATTACATTGTTGCAATAACTGCATTTATACTATTTGATGACAGAGTAAATCGGGATTTGAAATTATTGAAGCGATAAATGACAATGCGACATCTTCTATTTTTGCATTTTGCTGTTAAATTGATGTTTTTTTTTCATATTTGCCGTACATTATTTTACTATTTAGTTTATTTTACTATTTAGTTTGAGGTTGATTTTTATTAGCATAAAGATCGTCTTCTTAAAAATAGATCACATTAGCATGTCATCTTTTTAACTGCAACATATTTTCAACTTTTAATATCACATGTCCTCTTCTACAAATATAACATCATGGTAACTGTCATCGTGAAGTTTAGCAAATATCATTTTTGCCAAAAAAAAAATCTCCGAAAACGCTGGTAACTTGCTATTTGACTTGTCTTCTATTGACTGTTTTACTATTGACTGCTTGCGATACATTATTGTTCTTATATTTAATCTGCGAAAATAATGAATAATTAATTAATAACGGCTGTTTCATGTAAATAAATAATCAGATAAATCGATTCCCACTCCCTTCTAAATAATCGACTCAATGATGATTCGAATGAAAAATACTGAAATTTTGACATTTTTAATCGAATGTCTATCTATCAACGGCTAATGAAGTCAAAAAACGAATTAGTCTCTAATGAAGCGTCCTAAAGATGCCTAAGTGTGACTACAATCGAGACGGCTGAATCTCATAAAAATGCACTGCACCACTGTCGGTTGCCGGCACGTGAACCCGCCGAAGTGACGACCGAAGTCGCCGGTACCGTCGCGCACCCGGTAGTAAACTGACGAGGAGGCCCAATTTCGTTGCTGCTGTCGTATAAATCGTGACGTATTATTTTCCCTCTCTTGTGAGCTACGGTAGTAATTCACGTCTTCGAAGAGGATCACCAACCGGTTTTTTGTACTCATCTTCGCAATTGCGTCAACGCCTATGTACGTAAAACATAAGGCGACTTGTATGCCCGAGATATGTGTCAGAAGCTGTATAACGGCGAGTGAAAGTTCGCCAACGGGCTCCCCTGATCGAGGGCCCCTACCATCCCAGACAACTAGACCCCGGGTTATATCTCCCTCAGCCGGCCGCGCGAACACTTTCATCTCCCGACCTTTCTCCTTCAAGCTTGGTCCAGCTGGCACATAGATTTCGCTTTCGCTGATGCCCAATCGTTCCCTCTCCGTCTCTTGCTCAGAAACAGTCATTACTCTGGTCGCTATGTGTAGAAAACAAGTGACGTTTCGCTTTAGCAGAATAAGCTTGCGTTTCTTCGGTCATTCACTGAGATTGCGACATCGTTGCTTGCTCGCGTGAAACTTTCTAGAGAGAAAGATAATCGAGTATTTGCAATGTACCTACGTGATAAACGCATAGAAGATAAAGATATGAAATCGATAAATTCAATTATTCGCGCGATGGAATTATATCTCAAGAAAACATCGAAAAAACTATTCACATTTATTAGCATAATATATGTATGTATAAAAAGTATAAATATAGTTAATATATAAATACAATTGATATAAATACAATTTTTCTTTCTATTTTTTACGTTATTTCAAGATACACAATACTTAAAAATTTTCTGTAGCAAAGAAGAAAAAGAAAAAATAAAAGAGAAAGAGAGAGAGAAATCACAAAAATTTTGATTACTTACGATGCACACAATGCCTTTTTCTAAATCTTTGTTTTTCTATCGAATCTTAAAATTTTTTCAAACCTGATTGCTTCTTTCTTTGAATTAATAACAATCGATCAATAATTTTTTTTAAATTATTATAGATATAACAAAAAATGGATAAAATGAGTTGCGTAAAGTTAATTAAGATCATTAATATAAGTTTAGAAAGATTAAATGAAGTAGAAATTTATGAGAATGACATGGTTTTGCATTTCTCTCTGCGTATTATCAAAAACATGCAAAACAATAGGGAAAACGATTGCATTTCCTGTCGTAACAACAGTCCGAGCATTTTCTCTACGTTTCGCAAACACGTCAACAAGGAGACGAAAAAAAGAGTAATGTAAACCCAAGGCATGATCATTAGACTTCGAAATTAATATGTCTTAGAATCACTTTTTGCCAAGTATAATCTCTTACAAAGTGACACGCATAGGACGTTACATAAACATTTTTTGCGCTGCGATGATTGGTAATATATCGTACAATTAAGAGCAATTTCAGCATATGTCACAAAATATAAAATTTTTGCATTTCTCTTATGTTATTACCTAATGCATTGGTTAACATTAAATTGCATTACATAGATCCGTAATAATGTTACCTAATCCGCATTTAAAAAAGCGGTCGTCATTATCGCGTCGAGCAAATATTACTTCCCATTACTTTGTAACAACCGCGTTCTCATCCGTCACGAATAATAATTTGACATTATCTCTTTCTGTTATTTGGCATCTCTCTTTTAACGTTTCCATCTTCGTGCTTGTAAATATGCGTCAAAGTTGCTGGTAATGCAACTATCCGATCTAACTTGACTGTAATATCGCTCGAATATTGCTCACAGTGAAACTGCTTAGTGAATTTAACGAAGTCATTAATAAAACCGAAAACATTACTTATCACTTAGGAAAGTGAAAGACGTATCTCAAAACATATCTTTCTATATTTATTCTAATGAAATTTTTTTTTCTTTTTTGGCAAAATTCTTTTTTTTTTAATCAACAGATCAAGAATAGTAGCATTCGAGTGAAAGTTTTCTAAGTGTAGAAGTTTTGCTTAATAATATTTTGTATCTTTCGTTCAATAATTATCAATATTAATCTCAATATGAGTCACTTAAGATAATCACGATTTTATATTCCAAGTTAGAAAAGAGATTAATAATTTTGGCTTATGCATATAGGATAGAAAATGCACTTTCTACGAACGTAGTTTCACTTATTTTACTGTGCAAATTAATATTCTTGCACTTCCTGCATCATGTTTATTTTAATATTTATCATGAATATTCTTTTGTTTCAGAAAGTTTTTGAAATGAGACTTTCAGAATGTGTATATTTAAGACTGTATATAGTAAAATATTTACCGTGTAATTAATTGACACTTTCACTTGTTTAACAACGAAAAGCATCTCTTGCACTTTTCACATTCCGTTAAAATTAAACAAGTATCGCGTGTTTTGCTAATACTGCTATACTACAATTTCTAGGAAGTGTGGATGCATTTGCATGCGAATTACGTAAAGCAACAATCGATTCGATCGTAAAACATCCGTAAATGCACAAGTATATTTATAAAATGTGCAATATAATCATCAACGAAATAGAGTCATATGTACTCATTTATTGATTGCATAAATAATACAATAAAAGTTCATAATATAATTGCCATACTTTGTTAATATAATCAACCAATACATCTTTTACACGTTATGAAATAAATCGTAAAATTTTTACACGCAATTTGTAATTTTCATTACAATTGTTGTAAATCCCACGGAAAATAAAAATAAAGTAATCGTTCAAAATTACTATACACGTAAATAAATAACCCTAAGAAATCTAATTTAATACTGGCCAATTTAATATCAAAATTATTTATTTTAAATATTAAAAGAATTGAATAACAGTTAATTAATCACTACCTTTCAATATTAAATTTTTATAAGGAAATCTTTAAAATAGTTATTAAAAAGAGAAAATATCTTGAGAAGCTACAACAGTTTCATAAATTTCCTATTCCTTGTAACAATGATCGAATTTTGAGAAATTGAGAGAACATTTCAGATTTCTTAATCATTTGTGATATAAAAATCAGTAATATAGTAATTTAATTATATTATTGATTATTAATCTAATTAATTTTTTGTAGACTAAATATCTAACTTACTAGAAAAGTTAATAGAGAGTTAAAAAATTATTATCAATTTAATTGATATTTGTTTGAGAGAATTGAATGTTTTATTTAATTGATGTTATTACTGATAAGAAGAGTATTGAAATTCTGGCAGAATTCAAAAAGCGGTATTGTTATAATCTCGAAATTTATCTGAAAAGTTTTAAATATATTTTATACTCTCACATAAATGAAAAATCTGACCTTAAAAAATCTGACTAGATCTGTTTTCTGGTTGTACAAATACCTGTTAGTGATTGCAAGCGAGTAAACTGATTATTAGCAATCTTTATAATTTTTTTAAATACATTAGTTTATAAGTTATAATTAAAATCACTGAAAAGAAAAACACTGAAGTTTACCGTCAAAAAGCAAATTAAAAAGAATAAATTCATGACAGATATCTCTTTGAAATATAAAAAAGGGAAAGTGAAAGGCATTTAATTAGTCACGAAAAAAAGGCATTGACATTCTGACCATTGTCAAATTGTGATTAATAAAAAAATTTGAACGGAAGTGACACGTTTGTCGAAAAGCGAAACTGTGTATATCGTTACGGTATATCGTGACTTTCACACTTTCGATTTTCGTCTCGGTACATCTTAGCAATATTTACTGGCGCGGCGCATGAAAAAGCAATCAAAATTCTTTTTTCCTTTATAATTGAAGGAAAAAATTTATCCATTATATGTTTTCAGAGTAAGATTACAAATGGATGTATTGTTTATGTATAATATTTCTTATTATTCTTATATTATTGAGAAAACTATATATATGTATATAAATTTCTCATAAAAAATAAATCGAATTTAAATATGCTCAGTAAAGATGATTTCTAAGTAGAGAAAAATTTTAAAAACATTCTCAAGTTTAGTATAAAAAATTATATAAAAAAAAATTTGTACAATATAATGATTATAAAAGAAAATTAAATTTATTTTATTTTAATTTAATTATTTTTAACTTTCAAAGCTTTTGAGCTATTTTTAGAGTCAATTAATAAGATTATTTTGCGCGCGCATAAATGTACGCGCAAAATAATCTTTCGATGTATCGCTGCATTACATTAACAGACTAAAAAAATATGTTTGTATGTGAGTGAAGGCGAACAACTTTTACAAGGTAACAAAACTTGTAAAAATAAAACTAATAATACTGTATGTAAAGTATATTATTTCTTCGCGTAAATGAACGTAAGTTTTATTTAATCACATTTTATTAAAAAAAAAGTATATATATATATACATATATTACACCGAGTTCTTTTTTTACATTTTGCATTCTGCATGAAATAAAAAAAAAAAATTTTTTATGCCAATTTATAAAAAAGGGATTGCGTACATGGCAGAAATGTTATTAAATAATTATATTATCTTTATTTGCTTTTGTTTTTTATAATAATAAGCAGTCTCTTTCATGGTGTTTCAAAAAGATCCTTGCTTTCTATGAAATAATGCTAAGATTGATAACATGTCTTGAAACATGACATTAGTACAATACTGTTCCAAGTTGACATACGTATATGCTATCTCGCGGTATATTCGAGAAACGTAGCCGCGGGCTATCAGCATCCTTGGCAGTGGGAAAAATCAGCAACAGAGATGCATATACATAACGGTAAATTTTTTTTATAAGGTCATTCGCCTCTCGCGTGGATCTTAATAATGCCAATTCTCGCAGAACGCTTTCTTTGTTATCTCAAGCATCCTTGAAGATACATCTATATGGAAAAAATTCAGATTTTCATATAGAAATTTTTCGCAAATATTTTTGTCAGTGAAACATAATAACCTGGAAACATACTTTTTAATCTCCTCTCAAAACTTTCAAAGAGAAGAATCATGCTATATAATTTTATAAAAATATTCTGCACTGTGTGAATCATATGGAAAATAACTTGTTAATGTAATTAATATCGATGCATATGAAAATTTATGCAATGCTGATTTTATATTTAAATTAATGTTTAAATGCCAGCGATGTATACGATCCAGGATATTTACCCGATGTATACGTATCAGAATATTTGCCCTTTATCTGTTATAACTAACTCGGTTTTAGTCTTCCATTACTTGCACATATTTTGATATGTAAGAAGAAACTTTTTTAAAAAAGTAAAAGTACTTATAAAATACCGATAAAAGCCGATATTTAATGATATTTCTGCATTGTGGAAGTATTGCTGAAAGATAGATATATTCCAAATGTAGCCGCACAAGATAAACTTTTGGTCCGAAATTTTTAAATATGAAGCTGAACGCTTTGCAATAAGGAAAGAAGATTGCCAATTAGGCACAAGCTATGCTCTTATCTCATGTTTATATTTAAAAATGCTACGTTTTTGCTTTTGATTTCTTTAATTTTTCCTTTTATAGATTTTTCACTCACGTGGTATGGGCGTGAAGTAGATGATGGTCGTGACCACGGAGCTCAGGCCAACAAAGATCCCGAATCTGAAGAGCATGGTGCGCCTGATCGGGAGCTGTTAGCTGAGATAGCCAGAGAGCCGTGAGAGACGCGAAAGCGTGAAAAAGCAAGAACTGTACGGCGTCGTAGCCGCGAACACACTAGCTGCTCGAGTAAGTTCATTGCCAGAGAGAGAGTCGATTCCCGATAAAAAGAAAGATGTTTCAAGTATGGAAGCATTAGTGTGTAAACGGCCATGCCGTTTACAGTCTCTTGGCTAGGGATTATCTTCCCGAAGTATCACGATATCTGCCAATCTTCAGGAAAATCATGACCTTTTTGTAATGGTTCGTTTTATCTAAAGCTTTCCTGAATGATGTTAACAATAATGCGAAACATCGCTAGTTAATTCGTTAATTACTGATAGTAAATTATCTGTAAATTATACTCTTCCCGAAACGCGAAAGTTGAAATGATTATACAATACTTTGTAACATAATCATTTCTTTCTAGAGTTTTGATTTTTTATTATATTTTTGATTGCATAAATTTATGTCTAGATATTACAATCTATTGTTTTTACATTTTGTACATTCTTAGACTTATTCTTGCTAATTGTCCATTTTCTGGGACCAACTTTTCATGATAACAGGCTTTATTTCGTGTACACTTTTCTATATAGTTAGAATACATATTTTTATTTATATCAATTTATAATTCATCTACAAACAATAAGAAAAGAAAAACAAAATCAGTTGAGTAGTAAAAAATTAATGTAATTGAACTACAAGAATTAAAAAAGAATAATCAATGTTTTGTTTAAGATATTTGATAGCGATAACAAAAAAATATTATATTTCTGATTTATGGAAAATTTATATGCTTAATATTTAACTTCATATTTAAAAATTTTAATTTATATTTTTATCTTTATAACATTTGTAACATTACGCATTACATATTTTTGTTTATTTTACTTATACGTATACATATAAAATATTATTTTTTCAAATATATCAAGTCTACAGATTCAAATGTATATTAATATGATATATTTATTCTTACTTATGAAAGATACTTTCCTAATATTTGAAAAAAATTTATATTATATTAAAGAAATAGATCTATTTTGTGTGTGTGTGTGTGTGTGTGTGTGTGTGTGTGTGTGTGTGTGTGCGTGCGCGTGCGTGCATCTGTAGTATATTTACGGTATAATTAAAATTTTTTTATAAAGAATGCAAATACTTTTGAAATAAATGAAAACATTATCTAGTTTAAATATTAAATAAATTAGCAGACAATTATGTTTCTTCTAATAATATACTTTGTTTTAAATATTAGGTAAATCTCTTTACAAGTTAGGAACAAATTAGTCTAATATAGTTTGATATTATCTATATTGATATCGTATGAATAAAACATATGCTATTAATATTTTTCACGCACACAACTTCACGCGCCACAAATTGATACGGCAGCGCCACGGCGCGCGACGCGGCGACGCGCGACACTACGCGTCTCGATCCTCGATCGAACGAGTATCGAGAAATACGCGTTCGAACGCATTATCAATGTACGTGTGCCGAATTTGTATTATGACAGTCCAATGTAATACTAACGCAAGTTTCGCCTACCAATTTTGTCAGTTGCGACGCCACTCGCTTCGGAAACGACCCGTCCCGCGTCCGGCGCGTTCTGCAAATGAAACCGTGAATGATACGCGAACGCGTGAAGTTGGCGAAAGGGCTTTGGCTTTCGCGCGGTTAACTTCACGCGCCAAGTGCGCATCGAACAGATTATTCGCTCTGTTCTTTATACTTTTGCATTCATACGTTTTTCACAATTTAATAATAAATATATGCTATGCGTTTGCCTCATAAAACGTTTATTATTTCGCATTACAATGCAAATTAAATATGCTAATTGAAATTGTAGATATAATAGCAGTATCGCAATATTGAAATATCGCTCGTTCGCTTTGTTCGCGCAATATATTTTCGGCCTAATAAATTTTGCGAAATACGCGTTCTAAGGATCATTCATTTTTCGGTGTATGATAAACGGTTCGTGGATGGCCATGTAGCTCTGCCAACTCAAAAATGGATCCAGTTAGCGCTGCTGTACTAGGGCCGCGCTCGAGCAGATGCTATTAGCGCTGAAAATCTATAGTACACGTTACGTGCATTATAGATTTTCAGCGCTAATAGCGTCTGCCCGAACGCAGCCTAGGAAAAGCGTTCCTCGTAAAATGGCGGCTTCTCTCCGTATGCAGTCACGGACACTTCCGGTGAAGTAATATAACCATAATCGTTTGGTATCGTCAAGGCAAATCATTGCGGTCTGCGATTAGTATCCCGTGAGAGAGCATGATGATGTAATATGTCGCGTGAACAGCTGGACAGTTTTGCATAGTAGAATGAAGTAGATGGTCTCGCCTGAAGTCATCCGGCATTTAAAGTTATTTCGCAAAAAATATGATTGAAGTCACAAATCAGAATTTCAGCGAGGTGTATCCGCACCTGGAGCACACGTTGAAAAATGCTTGCTTCATAGCGATTGATGGGGAATTTACAGGTATAGAAGGCGATAATGTAAAAAATAGGTTAGTTTGTATTCCCGATACAAGATACTTGAACGAGATTTTTGTTGAACGTTGGATACAATATTTGACCGTTTTGCCGTTGCAGCTTGTTCGATTCCATACACGAGCGCTATGGGAATAACAGGATTAACATTCAGCCATACATAATGATCCAGTTTGGTATTTCGGCGTTCCAACGAGTTCGCGATGAGAACAAATACACTGCTGAGGCATTCAATTTCTTTCTACTGCCTAGATCCATACCGTTAAAAAACAGACAATTTCTTTGGCAGATAGAGGCGTTAGAGTTCCTGACTATGTACGAATTTGATTTTAACAAAGTATGTTTGCTTTCCATATGTATCTGTTACAGATATATTAGCTTATTTCTTATTAGCGAGTAGTTTAAGTTAAGATCTCAAATTGTATCTGATGTTTTATTTTGGACATAATGTTTTTATATGCGAACAATTTTCAGCTTGCTTATCAAGGTATTTCGTACCTTGATCAAATCGATGAGGCAGTCTTACAGCAGCAGCTACGAGAGAATACGTTGTTCTACAATGTGGAGCAATCTATCTCTTACAAAGAGGAAGAGGATTTTAAATATACGATGGCTCAAATATTTGAATGGTTGAAAACAGCTAGCGATGAAACAGACTCGTTTAAAATTGAGTCTCCTACACCAACCTTGCAGTATTATATGCATAAAGAATTGAGAGAACATTTTCCAAATATTTGGACTTTCTCAGGGAATAACATGGTATAACCATGCTGCTTTTCAGGAAATAAACATTCAAATCTTTCTTTCAACATTTCTGGCCTTGTAATTTTTTAGATAACTGTGATTAAAGTACAATCAAAATCAAGAAGAATTTTGGAAGAGCAAGAAGGTTCTATATTAGAAAATGCATTGCTGGAGTCATACATAGGTTTTTCAAAAGTATTCAAGCTCTTGATTACTTTGAAAAAACCTATAATTGCACATAATGCTTTTTTAGATTTTATGTTCTTGCATCAACAATTTTACAAGCCATTACCACGTATGTATAATTGTGTAATAATAACAAATTTATTTTTTAAGTTTTTTACAATATATGATAGAAATGAAAATTAAGTCACAATTAATATAGATAATGTGTTCTTTTGCAGAAAAATATATTGATTTCAAGAATAACATTCATCAACTATTTCCAATAATTTACGACACAAAATTCTTAAGCTTTGAACTAAGAGAAATTCTCCAAACAGAAGGTATATTTATTATAATTATTTAGTATTTATTTATATTTGTATTTTATATAGAGAAACACATAAATATAATTTTTTTCTTTCCAGAAAAGTGGAAACTTAATACTTTAAGTGGTCTAGTCAATTATTTTACAGAAAAGCAAGGAAAACATGTAGCATTAGAATCACCTATTATTGAACTCACGATAGATTCAGATAAATCAGATGGTATATAATTTTTTTTCTTTATATTATTAATAATTCTGTATATTATTATTAATTTATTATATATATATATATATATATATATATATATATATATATATATATACATATATATTCTCCAACTTTTTTAGATATTGCCTCTTCTAAAAAATATCACACTGCAGGATGGGATGCCTACTTTGCTGGTTACATATTTATTAGACTAACTCATATATTTGCTACAAAGCGTTATAGACAGTAGTTATACAATTGAAAGTCAATAATTTATTTCTATTTTTAGTAAGCATATATGTTATATTGTATTTTATGATTTTAGAGGTTTAACTTCAAAGCAGTTTACACATACAGAATTGATGAATAGTGTAAAAAACTTTGCAAACTGTGTAAATATCATACGTGGCAGTACGTCATACTTGGTAAGAAAAATGTGCAATTATTATTATTTTGCAAAAAGAATAGTCAATTATGTGTCATTTTTTTAAATAAAAAAGAACATATTTTCTAGAGATTTGACGGACCTGAACCTAAATCGACTCGACCAAAATGGCTTTATGTGAAAGCGTTAGCATCGAAACCAATAACTGCCTCACAGGTATGTTTAATTAATTACTAATTATTGCATATAATTGCACATGCGGTTAAGCTCTTGTCAAATCTGAAATTTATTTTATATATCGCAATACAAATTTGTAATCGGTCTGCATTGTTGTGAAATATTTGCTCAGATAGCTGAAAAAATGTCGAGGTTTGGGGCCGTTGACGTGAAACAATATACACCGAAGCGCGTGTTAGTTGCAGTAGCAAATCACGGAAGGTTAGTAATCTATCTCCTATTTTCTATTTCCTTTTTTCCTATTTAAAATTGTTCCCACGTCCTACATAAATAACGAGAAACATTATTATACAAATTTTAAGTGTATGAGAAATAGGACACAATTTTACACATATATTGAAAAAGCGATTGCTGCCAACTGCGTCTGATTTTGAAATATATATGAAAATAACGCTGCGATACGAAAAAAACCGTGAAAAATCTTCTGCTAGAGGCCGGAATTGTCTTTGATTTTATTCTTTCACGTATCGAATAAATATATATATTGAATAGTTGGACAAAGGAGAGGGAAATTTATAATAGTATGAAGCTGCTTTCTTTTTCGGTGCAAGGTGGCGGAACAATTTTGGATACTCTTCAAGGGCAGTCGCATATACTCAACAAACCGCACGAAATGTGATTTTAACGTACCTTCTTTACTCATTTTTATATAAAACAATTATAATATATTACCATGCAAAACAATCGTTTTTCTCCTTTTTTGTAAGATCAATTAGAAGTCGATCTTAAGCAGAATGTAATGGATAAAAAACACTATAGCTTTCCGATCAATTTAGTATTTTAAAAATTAACTGTGATTCTTTGAGTTATCATGAAACAAAAAAAATTATTCTAGTTAGCTTATAAGTAGCTCAAATTTTTTTAATTTTAATATTTCTGAAAGAGTGATAATTATTTTTATTTACAGAAAAATAAATTATTAAGAGTCTTATGTAAAAAAGAATTAGAGAGAGACTGAAAATAGCAAAAAGATCGTTCAATAGTTCAATATTCAATATTTTTAATGTATATAATAGATAAGTTGTATTTTAGCTGTATCTAAAATATTCATTCAAACTAAGTTTTGCAGCTAAGATCGATCCATTTATTTTGCATGATATTACATCGAATTGTTACAGCACTTCGTAACAGCGTAACGCATGTTCGACCAGAGTTTATTTCTCTGGTTTATCTGTAAGATCGATCGATCGACTACACGCGTTTATCTGAAATTCAAATAGTCTGAAAACACAAATCCCGATGAATATATCGCTAATTCAATGAATCTATTATAATGAATCCTCCTTTTGTAGGGGTTCGCGTATCAGGATGAACGCGTTAAGTGCCTCGCGATCGTTAAACGCTGCAAGTGTTCGCGTAGCGCACCTTTATAAATGTTTTTTTTTTCTCGATTAAATAAAATAATATTTTGTTGCACTGACTTACATCACGGATCACATTTGATAAATTGAACATTCTCTGTTTTCATTCTTGAGAATGAAATTGAATTTTTTCTTCGCTAAAACGATTTTGATAAGAGAATACTTGAAATATTTACTTCGCGCTTCTGCACAGAAGATGATCCAAAAGACTCTCTTCTACGTTAAAATTAATAAGTAAATTAAATCTTGGAACGTGTACGCTTTTTATGAAACTTTTCCGAATATTCAACGGATAATTAACTCGATGCTGTCATAATGCGCGTAAGATTTTCTTCATTTTGGCACCGTTCCCGTCTTTATGTCGCTTTTACCAACGAACTTTTGCGGATATATTTACAGCGCTTATTAAAAGACCGCCACTGTCTACGCCACCGTGTACATTATTATTAACGATCTATTATTACACTTGATGTGCCACACGTGTGCAACTTTTGTCAAGCGAAATTGGCTTAACGCGTTATTACGTTTATCTCGTCGAGCGGGATGATCGGAATTGTTGGACATGTTCTCGTTTACGACGCAATGATCAAAAGCGATTTCCTTAATCCTTTTACAGCGCACGGGACATATTGCTACACTTCAAGCAAAACAAGGAACTATACGTAGTTCCTTACAATCCGATACGGCATTCACCTTCGGTTCAACTTATCCTGTGGTACGTATAAGAATTGGTAATTAATCAAAGTATTCTACACAAGCGTTGCATGATAATTTGGCATGGATCTCGTTAACATCGTCTTTCGAAATCAGATGCATAAAATAAACGTATCAGCCTGTTCAATTTATTTGAAGGCATTTAATGGATTTATTTCCGTTTATTGGCGATCTACTGTGTGTGTATCTGAGAGATTCGATTACCGACATTTATTGCCTTACAATTTGCATACATTAATTTTATCATATTATCTCAAAGTGCATTGCTACGAAAGAACGATTTTGCTGAGGGATCTAAAATTTTACTGGATATAGATCTGAAAATAATATATGTTGGATCAAAATAATTTTATTGGAACCTTAAAAATAATGAGCAATGTCGCAAAGAATATTGATACTTTAATCATTAGTTTGAGCGTTCTACATAATATTTATTTTGATAGTTCAATAAAATTACTTTTCTAATCTATATCCAGCTAAAATTTTAGATCTTTCAGCAAAACGTTCTTTTGCACTTGCAAATAACTTAATCTATTCAAAAAAGTATTCTTTTTATTACATTTATTCACATACGATCTTTACATATCGTAAAGGAAGATATTAAAGGTATTTTAAAAAGCTAAATATATTAAAATTTTAAAGTAATTTAGGTATATTTAAAAAATAGTTATTTTTTCCATTGAGAATCTTTCACACTCTTATTTGGCGTTGCTTTATTAATTTCACAATCTTATGTCAATAAAATCAATATTTTAAAAAACGAAAATGCTTGGAAAATTGTTAATTCTCTCTAGTTCAGAATATCGATAATTTAAAAATTAAATATTATAAAGTATAGTTCTATGATTTGAAATAAAACTTGACGGCTTGTTTAAGCATCAATGCAGAAGAGGCTGGTGAGAATCAAATATTGGCTATTCGCGGCCGCGATGATTCAAAATGCGATGATTCCGGGATCACCTCGTCCCTACGCACCAATTTTGAAGCATTTTGCGGTGTCGTAATCGTAATTTTAGTCGACGACGCGTTAAGACCGCCTGATCCGATTCCTATTAGTGGCGGAACGCCACCGAACGCCATTACGTCAAACAAATTAATGGCTCCCAATCGGGCCGCGTTTGCAAAGTCTCTAATTAGCGTCGACATTGCCATAGATACAAAAGCTCGCGTTGCCAATTGTTGAAGGCATTAACGAACGCGGCCTGGTCGATCTTTGCGTTACCTAACGCTCGCGAGTGAAAGACTCACGTTCCTTGTCGTTTTCCTGGCTATCCCGTTTCGTACGAGATCGATATATCAATTCGCGCTCGTCATTACTGCAATTCTGAGCGCAATGAGAATGTTATATTTAGATCGCCAATTCGTTCCGTTTACATTCGCACTCTCATATATTGTATAATGAAGTTCGTCTCTGAATTTCTACAGAGATTCGGTGTTCTCTGTACTTATCGTGGTTTTCGCGATTTTTGTGATTCTTTTTTTCCGCGATTGCTTGTAAAATATCCAACTTTATAGTCGCTAATGACAAAGCGAGTTTTTCTCAAATAAATGCATGAAATAATGCACGAATTGAAATTAAATTCTTTCAAAGAAATACTTTTATTACGGAATTGTTCAAATTTTAAATTTTATTGATTTTTTTTATTGTGTAATCACATCATGTATACTATAATATAATCGATCTTTTTAACTACAGGAGCAGTATAGTCGTTTCTAGCGGGATCTTCGCATGGGTACTGCATCAGAAGTTTCAAAAGAGCTCTTAACAAACTGTAAATATCTTTAAGATATAGCAACGAAACCAAAATTTTATATTTTTGAAGACTATTGAAGACTATTGAATTTAATTAAAAAATTAAGTTTAATTAAGTAAAAATTAAGTAAAAAATTAAGTTTAAAAAAGATATTTGAAATACATGATGAAAATAAAATACAGTTTTGTTATAGCAATGAAAGACAAAATATTTCAGCGATTCCATATCTATTTTGCACGATGTATTTTTGTTATTCTCGATTTGCAATCAGAATCTGACAGTCAAGACAAGACCATCTACTTCAAGCTGGTGAACGAATCTATCGAGAAGAAGATCTCTGAAACACTCTGCGTATAAAAAGCCATTTGCGACATTACAAACAAGGCTGTTTACCGTTCTGTAAAATTAAGAGAGCGGAACACAGGGCGGTACGAATCTGAGATGCAGAAACGACAAGCATTTCACGCTTCGCCGCGATGCCTGTCGCCATTCTGTTTAAATTTAAGATTCAGCTCGGGAGCGGAATTTTCGCGAGAGTTGTTATTATTATGAGAGCTCGAGAATTCTAAGTCGGACGAAGCTTGAAGCTCGTTTTCGAATCGAGCAGGAAGTGTGGTCTCTATTGGCATTTGCCAAAGATACGTTCTCTCTTTCTCTCTCTCTCTCTCTTTCTTTTTGAAAAAATCCAATTATCCCCGTCGTGATCGTAAATTGTTGATTGTCACGCATGTCTATCTGTCATGTTCTTTTTTCTTCGAACTTTTTTTTCGCTCTTTCTCTCATCCAACCGTCCCGGATCATATATTAGGACTCCCTGACGCGTGTTTTCTGCGATACTTCTTTCAGCACGGGAACTTATCTGCGAAAGAAAATTAGACAAATCCTTCGTGAGAGACTTTGGTATAGCATAGATTCTAAAATGAAAAATAAAACTGCGGTTTTTGTTGTAATATTGCATTTAAGGAATAAAATCTTTCTTTCACTTTATGCATTGGAAAAAAGGATTTTTATGATATAGTCTAATAAAAATCTATATATTTTTATTATTACTTTCATTCGTATATTTTTATACAAAAAACCGTGTCTGAATATATTTCTTTCGAAATATCCGGTGCTATATCTAGGTGCTGAAAATAAAAAACTCATGAATGAGACTTTACGTTACCAGGCGATGCATCTTCCGATCGAAGATAGTTCGTGTACTTTATCGTGTTCCTGAGGAAGAACCATCGGCACGTTCCGCCGATATCCCCGCAAAAGTTTTCTCTGGCCGCTACCCAAGGCCAAAGCACTCGAAATAATGCGACAGCAGTTTGTGTGGGCGTGCGGCCGGACAGTCAGCTTGGTCGCGCTGGTATCCGATGGCAGGTGGATTCCTCAAGAGTTGGTCCCTCTCCTCGCACTGCATAGATGAGGTAAAGGTCGCCCGCGTGGGCTCGGACCCAGGACTGCGAATTTGGGTTAATCAAACTGCAAAGATCGCAATGTCTGAAAACTGATTAATATTGGCAATGCAATCGCGATCTACGTTTGATCTGATCCCGAAGTATGACGAAAACTGAAGAAGGAAATTGTGCATATACAAACGATAACGCGTTTTTGGAGATTCGATGAAAATTTTAATCTCTTTAATTTTTCGCGAAGAACCACGATCGTCTATTGCAAAGTTCGACAAAAAATTCAGTATTGTCACGTTATATTTTAAAGAGATATTCTTTAATAAATTTTCAGGTCAATTTTTCTGTAATGAAAATTCGATGTGTGAATATCATTGTCGTTCTTTTCATAATTTTCGCTCTTTTTCATAATTGTATATAATACTTCTGCATATAATACTAAATACATTTTTAACTGATCCTTGAGTTTTACAAATATGTGCGAAGGAGAATAAGATCTTACATAACAGATTAATTTCTAATACAATGAATTCGACAATTAACATTTCTAAATAATAGTTCTTAACTATTAAAGAATTATCTCTTCTATCGTTCCTTACTTTTATTTAAAACGCTATTTTATAATTTAACCGAAAAAAAATCGCCGTGGGATATCAATCTCGTGCAGTTCCACACACGCAAGTGCAATCCTGGCGAACGATCAACGTGTACAAATACAGAAAATATAACGTCGGCGTGGGCGAACGACATTTCTCAAACTTATACATGAAAACGGTTTTGCTACCTAAAAATTTAGCTAGATACAGACCTGAAAATAATTTTGTTTGGACCATCAAAATAATTATGTAATTGATTGCTAGACTGTCAACATTTTTTGCAGCATTGTTCATTATGCCTGAACATAATTATTTTGATGGTTCATAAACAATCATAAACAAAATTGTTTTCAGATCTGTGTCTAATTAAATTTGTAAATACTTCAACAAAATCGTTCTTTCTATTCTTTAAAAACATTACTGGATCACGACACACTTAAACACATTTGGCAGCCGGCGCTGTGAAATTGAAATCTCCTAAGAGGCGTTTCTCAACATACCGGCACATTTTTCATGCGAACATATCATCGCAAGATTATTGTATCATGTACGATGTGTAAATTTTACTCTATCATCATGTTTAATTTTTCTACACTTTATGCACCATTAACTTCGATTGCCTTTTACCAGACATTTCATATTTCTTTTAACGCTGAATATTATTTAAAACAATGAATGATTGTTTTGATATCGAGTTATCATCAACTTAAATTGGTGATTAATATTTTTTAAAATCTCAATTAAAAACTACTGTTTATAATGAATTTGTTTGCCATTGTGATCTTGAGTAGCATATTTTAAAATTCATTTTGATTCAACTAATCAGATCTAACATCGAATAACAAAAAAAGATGCGCGAGGAAGGAGTATCGGGAAAAAATTGATATCAAATTTATCAAGAATCGCGTGCGCGGGATGAAAGATACGATATAAATCAGGACTGCATCGCATAAAATGATTTGTCTTAATATGTAACATACAGAACGACGAATCATCAATTCGAAGTGGGACAAAGCCGCAGGTATTAATGGAATTTCCCCGAAAATTGGCTGTCGTCCGGCAATGTCGAATCTACCAAAAGCAACATAAGTCTGTCCTCTTTGCATACCAACCCTCCATCTATCCCGTTCCTCTTCATCCTCACATGTATATTACGCGTATCCTTTGTCTTTGTCTCTTCTTCTTCTCTTTCTCTCTCTCTCTCTCTCTTTTTCTAGCTTCTCTCTCTTTCCCTCCCTCTCTCTCTCTCTCTCTCTCTCCCGCGACAGGCTCGTTACCGCTCGCTCACCGCCTGTAAAATCGTATCTCGTGACTGCCAGAAATATGCTCTGCGAATCCACCTATTCGCCTTCACCTATCGGTCCGGTGCCGTTCCCAGGACAACGGAGGAATATCGCCCAGCGACCGTACAGACGATTGAAAATACTCCGTCGCGGGTTCTCGTCGGCGGATTTTGAAATCCTCGCCTCGTCGCTGATGCAGCATCGCGCCGCCTAGCATAGCTTAGCACCTGTCGCACCATCGTCGACGGCAGTGGAAATAGCCGTTGTGCACAGACCGGAGAGCAATCACGGTCCGAGTAGTACGAATAAATGTGGGCGCGACATGTACCTGCCGTGACAATTAAAAGAGAAGAAAAGCCTGGCTTTTCGAATTACATTATTCGGCCATGTTTCGAAACCACTTACAATTAAAACTCATGATTTGTGTCAGAGACATTTGTTTCAGGATAGAAATCTATTTATTCTATTTATTATTAAATCTATATGCCGTGTATTTTGATGTATATTTTACGCTTACATATTCTGATTTCTCGGATGTTTTTCATATTATATAGCATATGAAACTATAAACACAGTTCTATCTTGAATTTTGCTAAGAATTATAGATCGTCTAAGTGGGCTCTTTATAGACATAGAAGATAAAAATATAAAAAGATATATCTTTAACATATAATTAAGAATATTATATGTATTTATCAGTTCTCTTTTCCCTCCTAACATGTTTATATAATATATATTTATTGTCGAAGTTTGTACATGAATGTAATATATGTTTGTTTATTATGTACAAGTATTTTTTATATTATTTAGTGCATCTCTAAAAAAATAATTTGAAAATAAGCAAGTGATGCAATCAAAAAGGAAATGATTGCTTTGTGATGTTAAATATAACGAACAGTTTAGATATTTTGAAAACTATTAACAATAAAATAGAATACTTTTTATTTTTTTTTAAGTGACAATAAGATAAAAGTTATAGTAAGATATATTAATATGTATATTTATTTAGTTATATAATTACATATATTATACATAAGTTATATATTAATATAATTTTATATTAAAATAAAAATTACATTATTAATTAAGATAAAATTTTACTATGACAAGTAAATATATTGATTGACATGATAAATCTCTTTCTTTATATGTAAGTATCTCTAAACATGAAAAAAAGAAAGAGAGAGAGCTCCCGGAAAGTTTTAATTTTACAAATTAAAATAAACCGGCGCTTGTAATTCTCATTATATGAAAGCCAGCCATTTATATTCGTCGCTGTGTCCACGTATTTTCGAGAGGGATTACATAATTCGCAAAGATCTGTAGCGACATCTCCGCTAGATTATTGTCTATCTTAATCCTGATATGTCTGGAAAACTGAACGGACACAACGGCGAGAATTCTCGGCGGTATGCTGTTGAACGATGATGAAAAATCGGAAAGAAAAGAAGTGAGATTAATCCCGTGCTAGCCAGACACACTGGGATCCTCGAGGACAGTCCCAACATTTTCTTGTTCCGAAGTTCTCTCTACTATTTCGGTCCATAAGCTGAATCGCGGAAATAGCCTAGCCTAGCCCCTGGCCTAGAGCGTAGGCTTGACCGGTCGTAATAGCGGCTTTCTCAAGGATCCTTCGGGACATCACGTTCTCGTCGCGTAAATTGGAGAACGTAGCGGGAGATTATTTTCTCGCGTCTCCGAACGGGATTGGTATAACGCGTTTCTTTGCTAGCAGCTGTATCCGCGGTATTACGCGGATCGGTCCGTTGTTGTCGTGATATATTTATCGCATGGCCGGCCGACAATTGACGAACTCTCGTAGATCGCGTTGTTCGCAGAAATAACTCGCGTCTGCCACGCGAATTTGTAAAGTATAAATACACCTCGCACGTTTATTTTATCGTTTATTATATATTCAACCGGTTTTCTTTATCGGACAGAAAGCGCTCTTCCAACGGAATGAAAAATAATTCACACGCATGCATGCAGCATCGCATGCAGTCTATAATGATCTATATTTGATAGCGAAAAGAAGAAAATAAATCTTATATAAAGAAGCCGCGAGCATTGTGCCTTAATTGAAATTTTATTTTACTAAAATTACTTATTTTTTTCAGAACCAAGTTGTTGTTTGACTAGCTCGTGCTGTAATAAAATTTTAATTGGATTATTGTCGAGATATTGAACTTCGAAAATTACGAAACACGAATTAATAAATTTTAAGAGATTTTATAATACATGAAATTTCTGTATTCTGTAAAGAAAAGAATATTCCGTAAAGAAAATTTCATATATTAAAATATTAAATTTCATATATATATTTCATGTATCACTTCGACATTTATCAAGATAGCTGAAGAGACGCTACGTATTAGATGTGCAAAGAAGTCAAAGTTGATTCTCGGCGCATATTTTTATCATCTCTAGGGTGTGCGTGATCAACAGCAGCCCTTGCCCTCATGTTGCATCTCGAAATATTCTTCCTATCATTGCGTAATAATACATCTTTCGCGTGCTCTTAAAGGAATAAGAGTCTACTTTGCCCTTTTCTAAGGCTCGAGATAGCTTTGGCAAACCAATGAAGCACGACACATACATACACCTTCCATAAGTATCTATATTTATTATTATATTAGTATCCGATGATCAGCGTAGCTTCAAGAGAAGCGCAGCTTCGGGAAAACGCATGTTTCTTTACGCAAGAATTAATTAATTAATTTTTTAATCGCAATTTTTGGCACGCGTGTATACAGAAATAGAAGAAAAAGATCAAAATACATTAAAAGACAATCGTATTCCAAACTAAAATTTCTTAGAAACGCTGATAAAATCGGGAACGCTAGAAAAATCATAGAATTTGCAAATTTGTCCACAATTTCAAAGTGATATCTTTTGTCACACAAGAATTAATTAATTTTTTAATTATAATTTTTGACACGCGTGTACATAGAATTTGTGAATTTGTTCACAATTTCGAAGTGATATCCGTCTCACATATCCTCCAACTTCACTTTCATCCGACTGATCTCTCTGTGACGGATCCGTGATAACGTCGCGACAATGGTGCGACTCGCTACTATCAGGGATCTTTGAAGTCCGATAACTCCGGCATGGTCGCGCACACTCGCGTGAGCCCAGCGCCAAGTCTGGCCCGAACGTATCCTTGCGACTATTTTCGCGTTACGTGTTTCGACATGATAAATGAGACATTTCTGCGTTTCATCGACGTCGCGTCGGGCTGTACGGTACCTGCCAAAGATTCCCCGGCCCGGCAGTGTGGAGAACGTCGAGTAATTTAGGATCGCGGGCGATACCTGTCGTGCGCGCTCCTCGTCATAGGAATTTTTTTCACGGAAAACCATACTTGTAAATTGTTCTTTGTCCAAATTTATAATCTTATATTAAAATGTTTGAGCCTTGTTATTGAGATTATTATTTTGTATTTCTTATATCCATCTATGGCATTTTGGGAGTCCTAATATTCCATAATCGCTCGTACATGTTAAATTTCAAAAATTAGAAAAGATTTCTTTTAAAACATTTATCTTTTCTAATTTATTTTTTCACATTTTTTTTATCTTGGATATATATATACATTTGTATTCTATTTATATCCCAAAAAATTATCACAAATTTATTTGAAAATAATTAATTTTCGTGGGATATCTTTAAATTTTGACGAAACTTTTTATAAGCATAATAAATATTGCAACTCTCTTTTTTATATTTATTAAATATTTATTTAAAAAGAATTGCAATATTTTTGTTTATTATTTTATTAATTTTAAACAGAGATCACAAATATAATATTTAATTTCAGCAATAAATAAATTGTAAAACTTTTTCTTGACACAATTCAGAGAGGCTCAAGTTCACTCACTCACGATGTTATGCATCACGTAACAATCATGACGTTCATAAAGCCGTGACGTTGCCTTCCTCAAGATGAACAGAGACCAATCTCAAAGTGCGGCAGAACTCCTGAGGATGTCAACACGTACATCTTAGCCTTCGTTCATCCACAATTTTTGTTCTTTCTAAGATTCTTAACGGTGTGTTTGGATGATAAAAGCATTAAATACCTGATAACTTTAACATTAAAAAAAAGTAAAATAACAATGCATATCTTTTGTATTTTTAAATTTAATTTAACATACGTGTGAAATTTATGAAACATTAAGATTCCCAAAACATAGATGGGTACTAGAGAAGATAAATCTTTTTCAGGTTTTTCTTTTGTTTTATGTTTTTTTTTTTTAAATAAATTAACTATAAGTAGCTCAATATGTTTATAAAGATTGTTTAATTATTTTTCCACTATTCCCTTTTCTGGTGATATTTATCCCGTTTTTATTTTATAATAAACCAAGCTAAAGAGTATCTATTTTGTTAAATCTTCACTCGTTACCAAGGTTGTTACCTGTTATAATGGTTCGTAGGCGCATAGACAAGATAAATATGTATGTATGTCACAGCTGTTATTTATATTGATGCGATTTTTCTCTAAGAGGCGAGTCTTAAATTTCATATACAAAAACAAGACTCAGAAACATTGGCCAAATACTCAAAATATCTCTAGGAATTCACATTTAATATTAATGTCTCGTTATAATCTATTAAGTAAAAATATAATTGTACGCGAATAAGAATTTTTAATAAGCATAAATATGTATCAGATTGATCTATTTTATGTATTTCAGAATCATAAATTCAAAAAACTTTGTTGTTGATTATACTTTTTAACATTATTTTTATTTGATGTTACATACAATATTATAAAGAGACTCACGCGTTAAGTATTAAATTATTCGCTTTTCTCAATCGTATATTTTAACATAAAAGACTCTCTTCAAAGAACATGAAATTTACGCTTCTTTAAAATAAACAGACGTACTTTACGAGGTAATTTCACTTACCGATATAGATTTATATAGAATGCGTTACATAAAATCGTCTCATGATGGGAAATACACTGCAGGTATCTCGCGAAGAAGATGCGAATTTACATCGAAAATGTAAGGCGACATAAACAAACGCGCGTCTCTTATTTTTAACTACTCTCCTCTTCGCTGTCTACAAAGATCAAATTAAAACAGCCTAAGTGACGTGTGTTTTTCTGGCCAGTGCCCTGTTCATCAGGGACACGTTCGCCACAATTATGTCATATTTTAGAGAAGGACAACCTACAATTTGCGTAGACCAATAAAGTGGAAGTAACTTGGTTATCCAAATAATCCATTTCGTGTAATGATTACATCACTCGCCAAAATTGCATTCAGCTGTCGCTAACCAAGTGCATCGGCAATAATAATGGCAAGGTGGGGATCGAATGGCTATTCT
This sequence comes from Cephalotes varians, assembly GCA_037157785.1. Classification (NCBI taxonomy): domain Eukaryota; kingdom Metazoa; phylum Arthropoda; class Insecta; order Hymenoptera; family Formicidae; genus Cephalotes; species Cephalotes varians. Next base: position 680,398 of record JANQDE010000041.1, on the reverse strand, counting down.
TTGAGTGGACATGTGTTGAAAACCGCGATCACGCTATAGAATGGCAAATGCGTTTGCCATCGGCACCATTATCGCTTTTAACGATTTTAACTGATTAAATAATTCGAAAGGTTCAAGTTCTCTCTTTATTTATTTATTTTTTTCTGCTACGCAGAAGAGATAAATTTTGGCAAACGGATATAAATTAATAAATATCAAATAAATTAATATTTTTAGCGTATACCTCGGCGTGTTTTTTTGGAAAAAAACAGAGCGATGTTAAAAGACGACGTTCAATAGACCAAAATAATTACTATGTCATCTTTTGACGTCACTCTGCTATTTAGGTACAAAATTAACACGAAAAAAATACAAAGTTTGTTTGGTATAAAAGATAAATGGTAGATCGCGCCGAAGGAAATCGCACGGACAAATTCCGGATTGATAAATCAAGCCGCCGGCGGTAAAGAGTCGATATCGCGCGCACGGGACGACACGAGCTAATCCCAGAATTAACGTGGAACTCGCTCCGATTCGACCGGCGCGATCCATCGGGGTAACCGCCGGTGACAGATCTCGAGTATTATGCCACCCGAGATGCGCTCTGCTCCGTGCATACGATTGGGCGGCGGCAGCGATGCACCAGCGGCATAGGATAGATCGACGGCCATGTAGATGTCGGACTATATTTGGGACGTTGAGCCACGGCTACTTTACTGGCCCAGTTGGCCGTTGATCGGACCCTCTCTGGTCGACGACTTATTTTTAGTTTAGGTCGCTAGCCGCGCTAAGACCGCCTGTGCATCGCGCAAATTGCACACGCAGGCTGCAGGCAGGTAACGACAAGCGACGGCGACGCGCGGCACGGATAGCAGCTAGGCGGCCGTGTTTATAATTAGCTCCAATGTTACTCGTTCAAGATTTTACATAAGTAGGACCGATCCGAGTTAACCCTGAAAGCGGCGTCGTGCGCGTCATATTCGGCAGCTGAGTCGATCTCTTCCTCGATCGATCAGGACCGCCCGTCGTCGTCTGAGACCAGGCCGAGCGAGCGAACGCGAATAAACACGAGTGAATAACTTGCTTTTCAACAAGTCTGCTAATATTCGCGATACCATTCGCGCACTAATTTGAAACAAGTTGATTCGTGTTTTGTTCATGTTCGTTTGCTTGGTTCGAACTCGGTTTGATGCGAACAGCAGAGAAATGAGTGTTTGAGAATTATCATGAAGATAAGGAGATTGCAGAGTAGACAAATAATAAACATTTTTTAATAGAAATGAAAAGATTTATTATACTTGAGCATGTTACTGATTATATACGTAAAAGCCAAAGAATACAGAGAGTAATTGAGTATTGAATTGCATTTGTAAATAAACAGAGATTGAAGAATTTATTTTAATATGTCAGACAAGACGTAATGCATAACATATAGATTAAAATACAAAATTGATCTTATACTAGAAATGCATTCATAATCATCATAATTTTAATATTATAATATTTTCGTATATACCATTATTAAATATCATTATCATATTTCTTATAATTAATTAAGTAAATGTGATGATGGATTTCCAACTATATTAGATTGACGGCAACAAATTTAAGATATAATTTCCGCAATCACAGTTGCAATTATTGATTATTATTAATTATTCTGATAATAATAATCTAATATCATTATTAACAATATTAAGTTTATATAATTACGTAGTATTAATTAAGGATGTAAATTTAGATTAATCGATCCATCCAGTCTGCGAATAATCTGTGTGCTAGGAGGATTAATTACAGTCAATTGCAATTAAGTGTTTCCGATATCAGTTCGCGAGATACGCGTTCGCTGCCGCTCATTCGTCGTTCATTCATGCCGCGCATGCAAGAAATCATCGACGTCATGTACGCGATGACGGATTGCATCACCATTGGCGTCTGCATTGCGCGGAGCATGCATTCTTGATTCGGGCCCTCTTAGTGCAGGTCGTACGAGCTTGACAGACACGACTGACCGTGAGGACTCCCTAACCGGAAGGAATGTCATGTACGTCGCGAGGCAAAGACCTGATGAATCATATAAATAATAAATAAAGCTGTACTTCGTATCGCTGTCCGTTCATTTCCGCTCCATATACCAAAATGCTCTCAATTTAAAATTAATTTACTAAAATAATTTTAAATTTATCAAACGGACGGCTTCTATTTCAAAGAAGTTACTGCAAATTTATACAATTTTTTGAGGAATTTTGAAAAAAAATGAAATAAATGATTGCTGATATAAATATTTATAAATCGATATAAATATTAATAAATCGATACAATTAATGTGCTAGATATTACATTTGATGTTTGATAATTAGTGAGTCTAATAAATTAAACGTATATTATATGCTGACAGAGAAATGGTACTTGTGGAAGTTTCTAACGTTGATTCATGGCCGCAAGGAAAATTTAATCGCAGTCTTGTCCAACATTAGTTTCACGTAGATCAGAGAAGTGCATACAAATTACAAAGCTGTAGAGAAAAACTGGAACTCTCTCTCTCTC
>JANQDE010000041.1:637565-677697 GCA_037157785.1 Cephalotes varians | reverse complement strand
AAAGCGTACCAATCTTATCGCATATCTTCTCAGATTTTGTCTTCAATAAATTTAAAAATCACAGACTTATATTTTTTTCTTAAAAAGAAATTTAATGAGCGACTTGCAATTTTCGCTTTTTAATATTAAAGAGAAAGAGTAGAAAAAGAGTTTGAAAGAGTTGAAAAAGTTTGCAAAAGATAAGGTGTCCCTATACATCATGGAAATCTATTTTCTGAGTATTGATGACTTAGAATCATTAGAATCATTAGAATGCGATATTAGAACATGTGGGCATACGAATTTAATGCATAGAGTCTGGATAATTTAACTGAGTAGTTTAGCAGCAAGAGCAATCTGCAAAAGACAGAATGAAAACGGATTTGATTCCTGGTCCAGTCATCCACGCTCATATGCTTAACGTAAACGTATTTATGGAGCAGTACTGCTCACGGCACGAGTATATTGAGAGAGCACTGACGAGGGCACAAAGAGCATAAACTCGCAACCGAGTGGAATGAACAAGCAAAAGTTCATTTAATTTAAATTAGATTTGAGAATATTTCATGAAATATTCTCAAGTGTTAATTATTAATTTTATATTGAGAGTTTTTTAATAATTTCTCATTACATAAATGTGATGGTGGATTTCTAGCTATATTAGATTGACGATGATAAAATTTAATCCTTAATCAAGCAAGGAGGATCAAGGAAGAAAACATCATTTTTTACAATAATTTTTTTTTCAAATATTTTGTGTGCGTAGCGTTAAGTTCTTTGCCAAACACAAGTTTTACTATCGATATTGAAATTGTATTTTATTTCAAAATTTGTTTGAAGAATAACAGAAGTCTTTGAGATCCTGATTGCCCGATTATACAGCTAATACTTTTTGCTCGGTTAAGAGAGTTAAGATAATTTCCAATATAAAATTTCGAGATATAAATTTTCGATAAGATATAACATTATATCATGCGTGGTTGTTATGAAAGCTTCAGAAGAAAACAACGTACTAAAATAATGTAAAGAAAGACATTCGGCGCGCGTTACTCCTAATTTATGCGTTATGCTCAATCTTTATATTGCTTTCGCTTAAAAACTAAGCAAAACTGCGAACAAACTTGCGAATGAAATCTTGCCATAAGAAAAAGTTGCTTTTTTGGCACATCTGACATTGCACTATGCATTTCGTGTGAATTCCTCAGACATCCTGTATAAATTTCCTAGAAAAAAATATAAATTTTGAGAATGAGATACAAGAGAAAGAAAGAGATTTTCTAAAGATCTTTTTTATCAAATATACAACGATGATATAACTGTATTTTTTTTTATTGCTTTGTTAGAATTTCAAGTGATTTCAAGCTTCTTTATATTATTTCAGAGTTAATCCTCCCAAAATTTATGTGTGTACGTATATTTTTTTAATCTTTAAGTTGACGGACTGATGCGATTCCCTTTCAAGTTTTCGTAGCAGTACTTTTCAGATGCTAATGATATCGTTAGACATTGAAGGCGCCTTCAGTAGCAATAGAGCTCTTCTGTTCAACGAAAAGGGAAAGACATGAATTGCTCTTTGATAATATCTCATAAATTTCGACGAATGCGATTCCGCCGGCAATGATATAAAATTATTCCCCCTGGAAATCTTTCTTCAGAGACTTCTCTGACGAAATACGAAAATACGTATGCGTATTATTTAGCATTTATCCTCATATTTTCGGAAACCATTGCAACAGAAATACATATAACATTTGATGCTTTATGAAATTGTGGCTTAAATAATTAACGGAATTTTAAAAAAAAAAACATTGAATCGAAATTGAATTCCTAGTTTAATTAAATCTTTATTAAGACAGTACTTAGAAATTTTAGAATTATTTATTTGAATTTATGTGTTTACAGTATTGCAATAAATATCAAGTAATTTTTTATTTGTTAAACGTTAAAAATTAAAAAACGTCAAAAGAAATAATTTGCACAATTTCGAAATCACATTCTCCAAAAGAAAATCTTATTAATAATAGTTTATTAGTACTCCCTTATTAGTAGTGTATTATAATAGTAATTTATTAGTACGTGCAATCTCTGTATTCAATTTGTTTCCTTCTTTTTACAATAAGCCTATTTTAGTTCCCTGATTTTTATTTTTAGTGATATTTTTAATAATAACGTTAATCGATATTCTCGATACTTATCTAAGTTAATGTCAATTCAATATAACATAAAAACGTTTTGTGAATAAAGCCATCGACAAGAACATATGATCGGTAGCCGATTCATTAGTTTGTCAGTATTTGAACTCATTTTAGAAAATGTTTTGATCGATAACCTGTTTGTCTGACAGATGGCTTCACATCGCGACTGTTTAGCAGTTCATTTATAAAAATCGTTATAAATAAATGCGATTTTGTGCCGTCATCAACGCGTGCCCTATCATGCTCTTCCACTCTCTTTCTCTATCTCTTTCTTTCATATATATGTATATATATTTAGATTAGCTTCTCTAAATTCGCGTTAGTGGAGAATAAAACTCGCCAAAACATATGTTCGCCCTGATAAATTATAAACAATTTCCGACCATATTGTCGCTGTAAAAATGATATAGTTTTTTTAGACTGTCATATAGTAGCGCTATATTAAGTAAAATTATTCACTATTCTTCTGCGCTCTTTCCGTAGGTGTATAGAATGTAACATGTATACAATGGGACTTACTAATTGACTTGATTAATTATAGATTCATTTCAAGCAAACGCAAAGTTGTGAGTTTTTATAGCGAAAATTCGCTGGAAGGTGAATTCCCTCCAGTCAATTAAAAGAGTACTCCTGAAGTAATTTAAGCTTTTCTATTTTTATTCGTTAACTCATTCGAGATACGCGTTCGTGCTGCACTTGTAGCTTCTTCCGGGTTGATAAATCTACCGCGCGAATGGCCGAAGACACCGAGCATGGAGAAACGTTTCTGGCTCTAATGATGCTCCAAAACGTTATATACCGGTTTTACGTAAGACTTTGAGTTTTAGCTAAGAATACGCCGCGCTTTGAACCGCCGGCTAGCGACGAAGTAACAACCATCTATTTTTGTTTGCTATAATGAGAGAATGCTGATAGCGCGGATGTTTCATGGGAACGGCCGTCTAACTGGTTCCGACAGTTCGACAGGCCGGGACGGTGATCGCGCGTGTTGTGGATTCAAGGTCCGCCGTCCGTCAGCTTATGGCACATACGCCTGTTTTCGTTATTTGATGAGCGATAAACGTATATTTATTTAATCTTAATTTGCTTGCACACATGTCTCAAAATGCATTATAGTCGATAAAGATGCATTTCTTGCTCGGAGCAATTCCATTCCGTAGACCGGAAAAGCAGTGGAAAAAGCTCCTTGTCTACATATGGCATAGTAATATGAGATTTGATGTTTGAAAGTATTCCGATAAGTTAAAAAGTTCCTTTTAATATACTGATAAGACTGATAAAACATCGATATTCCTAACACTAGCAATCAGTAAAAAGAGAGATTGACTGAAAAGTTTAACGAAAAAATTGTAGCTAATAGACAAGAAGATTTTTTTATTGCGAATATGTTTAACATTTTTGTAATTTACAACTGGAATGTAAATCAGAAAAAAAAATGTCGTCCAGCAGTAAAGATTGCAACTAATACGTATCGATTATACCAAAATCTAAGAAAACAAACGTGTGTCTGCAAGTATTTTCAGAACACTGTTACCGAAACGTAATCGCCAATAACCACACGTCTATTGATGTATTTAAAACAAACGTATTCGAGGCACTAACTTTCGCGATAAAGCGTAACACGGCATCGACATGTTTATCCAGCATCCAGAACCGCCCGTTGCTTCATCTTTGAAGTATATTGCGATGAAGAGATCTTCTCAGAAAGCATCCGCCTTTATGACACACTTTTTCGCACTTATCTCCCGATGTCTTGAGCTGTCTATTCTCATCTTTTTCTTTCGCAACGAGAGGTTTTTGACGAGTTCGCACATGTCAGTCCGTTATTAATCACGAACGCTTTTCATCACAGACCAGTCAATAGTTATATTTCTTTTTAACATGATTCATTACCGATTATTTGTACTGGAATGCAGTAGTACACATGCTTTTTTGTTAGAAAGATACATAAAATCGCTATAGTAAGATCCAAAAGTTTATGTCATAAAAGATTTAAAAAATAATAAAATAAAATTATTTATTTTTATTTTTTTTAATATAATCACCTCTATTTCAATACATAAATTTTTGGACTTTATTACATAATTTTACCATATTATTTACACATAATTTCTTAGATATTATTAGGTGTTCCAATTAGTTTTGAGGGCTCACTATAAAATGGATTGCTTCGAAGGACCAACATTTTTTTTTATTGTGGCATTCACTTATTGCCAGAAAAGTGAGATAAAGTTATAGCTAGCGATGGAAAATATTTTGAGTAATATTTAACGTCTCTCTAAAATAAACGTTCTTTTTTTTTAAATTCTTCAAAACCGGAACTCTTAATATAATTAATTAGATTTATTCATAAAAATCGTGATTGATAGAATTAGATAAATGTAACTAACATCAATTTACCTCTATTATTAAAAATCTCATTATATTCCGCGGTGTTAATTTTTTCACAATTTTAATTAAAAACCGAGGTAGCTTAAGCCAAGCAATTTTGTACGGCAAGTTACAGCAAATCCTAACGTTGTCGTTAAAGAGCGAAACTAGGACGGTACTTTGTTACTAATACCGCATATAGTGCCATTGTCTCGTCATGTTACATCGCAGTCTCGTGCAACAAACCCGTGCAACGCGATACCGGCGTGGTGTGCGCGAGATAAGCGGAGGACTTGGCAAATTCGACGAGGCGCACGCGGCGCGAGAGATATCTCACAGGCGCAAAACACACAGCGGGAATGCGGGCGGGCACTCGTATATTAAAATGTATTTGGGATTCGAGAAACGGGACATTGACCCGACTCTTTCTCTCGTATTCTCTTTCGCGCCTCTCAAGGTGTGCTTACACTTGGAACGTGACACGCTATCGTTACCGGCGGACACAATAACTCGTTTGATCAATACAATCAATGTATTTTCCTGAAAATACTATACAATTTCAGTTATTAATTTTTTATAATAATAAGTAAAGAATCGCCAATCAAGATTTTGGTTGCATAATAATATTTATATGTAAATTTAAATCCAATTAATTTTCTTACTCCCACGGAAATGTACTTTTCAATGTGTAATTCAACATTTCAATTTTAAAATAAATTAAATTAATTGATTTAAAAATTTGAAAATTGTATTATCGAGTTATTGATGTAACGAAACTTGATAAAAAATACGCTAATATTCTAAACAATAAGTAACATTTTATTTTTACACATAAACAATAAATGATCTCGAATAGATATATAGCTAATTACATATTTGAAAATTATATCCCTGCTGTGTACATGTTATATGTAAGAATGTAGAGATTAAAAAACGATATTGATTAGAGGGGAGCTAGATGAAAAGATACTAATGCCTAAAAATATAAAATACACACAGGGGCGGTTACGAGACAAGATCGATACTCGTGCTGAGAAACCTTGATCGCGTTAATGCGAAAAGATGAAAACGGGATAGCCAAAGAACAAATTTCCCAATAGAACACTCGCGGTGGATTGTCCTCGAAGATCTACCTGATATCGCATTTGGATATCCGCCAATCGGCTATTTTTGTTCTCGAAGAAAACGCGAGCCTTGTATAATTCTAATAAGAATAATACTTGAGACTGTCGAAGCGAAGTATTTATAGTTGAATCTAAACGCGGTTTGGTTTTTTAATAGATCACTCGATCGTTTCGGCAATTGTTACGTCGGTATATATTTTTTATTTTTTATATTTTTAAGATTCTGGCCACAATGGAGTGGCAGATGTATCAAGAAACTTTAAACTTCTATCTGTTGATGGACAATAATATTTAAAAATTATTATATAATACGCACATATTATATAACATACACACATCCATCATTGACTATTGAAAAACTTTTCAGATTTTATTTACTCTTTTAGGAAATAATTTAGGAAATAATTTAGGAAATAATAATAACTATCTCGCCAAAAATAATACGTTAGAAATCATCCTAAGGCAAAAGCACGAATGATAGAAAATGGCTGAGTTTATTTAGAGTGTTTACATGGTACTAGTACGGTTTTTTGAGTATAAATAAAAAAAAAATTGAAAAAAACAGTTTATAAATTTTCGAGAAAAGAAGAAACTTCTCTAGAAGCAATTACTTATGATGCATTATCGCGTATATCTACATATCCATTTATTCTACAGGGTACGTATTATGGAACTATTCGGAATGAATTCCGATTCGAAATTGTTCAATTGTTTCCTAGATTTCTATTGTGTTTTCTAGGGAAAGTAATTCCGAAATCCATTTCGAACAGTTCCATAATACCTGCCCAGATGTCCTGTTGTTTTGAGAGAAAAGAAAAACGTTCCACCCTTATTATCTTAAGAAAAGAAAAAAGTCCTCCTTTTTTATCAGTTGCATCCTCTAGGGACCAATATGTATGGTGTACAAAGGGTCACAATTTCCTTTCTTGGTTCTTTTATAGCGAACCAAGGAACCATTTTCCTGTATAGATCAGCACGCCAATGGTCGATATACCTTTACGTGACGTTTAGATCGGACAGCATTGTCTTTTCTTCTCTTCTCTTTTCCCTGCATCCCTCTTCCTCGGCTCATCGAAATCGAAGGTTAAACATAAAAAAGCGACGACGACATCCGCGACGGCTGCCGGGGCCACTGGCTTTCGGCCAGAGTTAGGTTTTCGTCGTCTCGCCACCAGGTAGCGACGGCTATGGACTATTTAAGCGAATTTCGCGGTCGCTCGGCGCTTCGTTTTATTCAGCAGCGCAGGCGTTGCCCCTTTTTGAATGTTTGTTTGTTTCGCTTCCCTTTTGTCGTTGCGCAAACGACTCTCCCGCACGTCGTAGAGGCCCAATCGAGAGCGGCGCGTCGATGAACGATGCGCATCGAGGAGTAGTGGATCGAAAGAGAAGAAAAAAGGGAGAGAAAGAAAAAGAGAGAGCAGTGTGAAAGGTTTAACGGGGGTGGTTTGCACCCCCCCACCCCCTTCCAAGTGCAAAAATTGAAGGATTGAGGACAGAAGCACTGGTAAGTCCCCTCGCCACGCAACCATGGTGTGCAGTTGCATAGTGTTCTTCGTGTGCAGTGTCGAAGCCTCCGTCTGCTCCGGAGTGGAGAACGCGGGAGGGAGCGCGAAGTGTAGTGACAGAGAAGTCAAGAAGGATTAGCCGTGAAATATCGTATTATTATCGTGATCAATTCTGATTGTAACCGGTGAACCTTCGTGATTCGTGAGCGAAGGTTCGAGCTGCATTGGAGAACGCGGCTCTATAGTGAAAATTACAAAATTTCGCGCGTCGACATTGGGATCGCGTGATCGCGAGACTCAGAAATTCGTAAACGCGATAGTGGTTAATAGAAAGTTGCTTCCGTCCTTGATTTATATTGGCGGTGGCTCAATTTAAATACTTTTAAATAGCTAGGCGAGAGGTATCTCCGGAGCGTTACTGCGCTCCGTAATGAGTCTCAGCTGTTATAGAATTTTATATACATATTAATTCTGGAACGTTTTCTTCTTTACGCAATATTCAGAGATTTAGGAATCACGTATTTGTGAACAGGGTAATTACTGAGAACAGAATAACTCTTGTCACTTTATATCGTAGAAAAAAAATATATATAAAATTTTATGAATCACAAACATAAAAGTCGTATGAGATTTATAGAGGAATTTGTACGTTTTCGTTATAAATCATTTTACATTTATTGTTCGTGTAATCTTACATACTTTTTGTACAGAATGGAGACTTGATTTCTCTTAAATGGCTTAAAATTAGATTAACAAGTTATTCTACTGATTTTCAAAGCAGGATGTTTCAATAAAAACGTGTGTGAAAATATGTGAATTATTGGAAGATCATGTTACAAATCAAGGGTTCATGTTACAAATGTTTATACTTGACGTAGATATATTTCTTTCTTGTTTTTATACAAATTGTTTATATATGTATTTATCGAGATAGAAGATATTGTATAGAATGATGGGACAAAATTGAATTAGAAAATATTGTTAATTATAGAAACACTATCAAAAGATTTAAAGATTATTTATGTGATTATTAAATCTGATTTTATTTCATCTTAAATAAAAAAATTCTTATTGCATAATGAAAATTACGTTGAAACGAGCAGCACGAGCCTCAATTCTGTTGCATTACATATGTGTTGTTTCAATGCGTAACAATATAGGAACGCGGTTGCATAATAAGTGTTTGCGAGGCAAAATCCACGGATTAAAAGCGTGTCATTCCACAAGAAATAAAATATTTTAACGCGCCGTAACGTACGCACGGGAAATTCGCGTATGCATAAAACAACAGCTCGGTGTGCATTGAGAAAGTCAATAAAAACACCGTAAAACGCTTAATGTCCCCGATCACGTGAAACCGCGTAAATCCGCGGCTTTTCGTCGACGAGTGCGTATTAAGCGACCTATAATAACTAGAGCCAAGAATTCATTTTAGTTTTTGTAGGTCACCGCCACATCCGCGCGCTCGTGTAAAACAATTTTCGCGAAATTATCTCGACCCGACATCGCGGTAATTTGTGCAATCCTAAGCTATAATTAAACGCCGTTATAAAACCCCGAATTGCGCGCTATTCAGAGGGAGATATTTAATAAAAATAAATTCGCGCATTAAGAGGTAACACGTGTCCACAAGAAAATATAGGCGTTCATCTTGTTACACGTTAAGTTTTGATATTGCTGAATAGATGATTTTAACATTTTTTTAAGCCTAACGAGATTAACGCTTAATGCTGAAATTTTAATGTACCGCACGGACAAATATCATTTGTTTTCCCTCTTTTACATTCTTCCAGCTCTGCGAGTAATTTCTGACCGCTTGTTGTGCACGATGCTATTTATAAAAATTTCAAAGGCATTCTGTTATCTTTGGCGACGGGGTCCACGGCAGAAATACGTAATGGATGATTTCATATCGTGTCGTAGAGAAATGCGTGCACTGTACATCGAGTATCGAAATGCATTTATGTGCTCACATATGGTACCACGTCACAATAGTCTAATACAGATATATCTATATCTGCGCCATTAACACTGCAGGAAATGTTCCATCGAGCTGACTAAGCCAAGTCAATATTGCAGTTAGCTTCTTCATAAAGCAATCCATTCAGCCAATTTTGTGACAAATTCAAAAACGCGATCCACTAAAAGCGATTTCAATTAATTTTATTAACTAATCGTAGTGGCGCATAACCAATCAATCAAATAACAAGAAACCAATTAATAATGTAACCACTTTAAGATGTAACATCGATTTTTTATCGTTGAACTTTAATATTCCTGAAGAATTTGTGTTTCGCAAAAACAAATTGACTCTCAATTAATCGAGATACGATCATTTACGAAGCGAATTATTCAACTGAGACGATCGCGACGACTTTTTGTATAAACGCGAGAGGATATCGGTTTCTTTCGAGACTGGGTAATCCAACAGAGCGGATTACCTCATCCCGCGTATCTATGTGAGACATTCGTCACATATAACGGCGACCTCTACTTGTTTGCCAACAAGCGCAGTGCGTTTTTTATCCTTATGGCTCGTCCAACATGTTGCATCTCATCTTCAAATAGATTCCACCAGTCCACTCACTCAAATCGTGACCACGGGTCTGCTTGTCCCAGCTGTGCTTTTCGCATTTTCTGTGCTTAAAATGGAACAAATGTATACTCACGTCTCGGAGAGAATTCAACCCTTGTTACATAAAGAGGTTTAAACGTAATTTGTTTGCCCGAAGTCTCAGACAGTATATATACGTAAGACATCTATCTTTCATCTGGTGTTGAAAATGTTCTCTGAGGCTTAACACTATTTTAATTATGCAAATACTCATATTTCGCGTTTTGAAGAGTTAGTTTTATGCTGCGATATTATGCATTCAAATTCCAGAACTGAATTACTTAATACTCCTACATTTTTTATTGATCTAAATTATCTCAATAATTTTTGAAAGAATGTACCTTTTTTTTTTCGTTAAAGCTTAAAACATCCGCGAGGAAATATGCAAGGAAATTGATACACCCTCAGACAATTAGATGAAAATACTCAATCATACTTTGTCTCATACAATCTCGGTAAAGAAAGTATTAATTCTCAGCGAATATTTGTTGAATACTTGGTTCATGAGATAGATTCAAAAGAAGATAAATTAGTTTGAAAAAGAAATCTTGTGATGAAGCCAAAACGATGCAGATTGTTTTATAATTAAGACACTTTACGGGTGAAGAAACTCAAGTTTTCCAAAGTTTTCCAAAACATTCTCACCCCACAGTAATATTCGTTCTTACACGGACCGAAAGAATCGAGAAACCACCCCAAGGGCGTCATGGTCCTTGGCAGGACGCGCGGGGCGGCGGCGACGCGCAGTGGCGGAAGGGGAGGAAGCGATGCCGAAGATCGGGCAGCTCCCCGAGCTGATCTCTGCCAAAATAATTAGGAAGCCGTCGTCGAAGACGTGCTAAAAACGTTCGCTCGGGCGCGCGCGATTTGGCCGGCTAGTCGCGTCCCGGGCGCTCGAGCGAGCTGGTCGTCCGGACAGTGTCCTCGGCAGAGAGCAGTCCGTGCAGCGGAGTGCCGTGGTGGCCGCAGTACCGCGCGACCGGTCGCCGAGTTCGTGCCGTATCGCGCGGTGTGTGTCTGCCCTTCGGCTCCCCGAGGCCGATCTGCCGTGAGAGAGATTGCGACCCGTCGGAGGGGACAGTCAGCGACGAGAGGGTTAGTTTTGTCATCCGCGATTCCTTGATCCTCAACAGCGATATTGACTTTCGCCCTATAAAACGAGGGAAAAAGCGAAGACCCTTCCAACCCCTCTGCCTCGTTTGTCGTAATACTAACATGATGTAATTGACGTAACAGTGGTTAACGAGTAATCCAGTGAAATCGTCAAATTGATCGCATAATTGTTCGATCGGAAAGTACTCTCTAAGTCGAAATCAGTGTATTATTCACTGATTTGCAGTGCTATACTTATAACTGTGAGTAGTTACTGTCATTAGTGAGTATTTACTGTTTTTCAGCGATTTTGATTAAGAGGGAGGTAGGTTCACTGATCAAAATCAGTGTATTATTACTGAAAGACAGTGCGTATTTCACTGATTGATATAGTTATAAATATAGCACTGAGATCAGTGAAATATCACTGATTTTGATTTAGAGAGTAGCCTTGTGAAAAATTGAGAGTCTGTTATGATTCTTGTTCGCGCTGATCTGTCACAACACAGTCGCAGTTTAGAAACTTCGAAAGAGAATTTAGCAAATGTTTAAAGCTTCAAATCTGTACTTAATCACGTCGAAAAGTTTAATTAAAAATGCCTGTGTCTTTAATTAAAACGCCATCCTAAAAAATTAATCCAGTCCGCGGCGGAAAGCCGAGAAAAATTGGAATTCGGAGGGGCACCCCGCGGTGCTGGTTGGGGATTGAACGTTCTTCGTCTCGATTACGTTGCTTCCGATTTATGTGCTTTTTGAAATGTGAATGAGGATCCCGTGGGAGCCGTATGTGACGTATGCAATTAACTGCTTGTCAGCATTTTAGCGAAATTGTTTCGCTCTGACCACGTTTTCCAGGGAAGTTGACGTTGTGATGATTACGGGGTGTATCGTGGGAATTGGATATGACATAATTAATTAATCACTCGCCGGCACTTCGGCGGGCTTTTCGTTCGTGGGCGTGTCATCTTGAATTTATGACGCAGGTGATCAATTTATGTATCAAATAGCTAAACGGACCTTACTGAATTACGTGACCTCCCGTTTGACAAACGTTTAAAGTTCGATATCTAAGAATTACGTTAGGGAATCACACGTAACTTTGACACGCACAGTTGAATACCTTTTTCCCTACATTGATCGCGTTATCTTAATTTCAATTGACAGAAACACTTCCGATCGTAGGAAGCTAACGTGTGACTTATGAATAATTATTGACATATGAATAATTAACAATTTTAACACTATAATTGAATATGTTATTTCGATGTAACTTGGGCAGAAAATTAACGGAAAACTACAGGAGATTAAATGAAAATGGTTGCAATGTTTTAAGCTCTAAGCTATCGTAAAAAACTTTTGTATCTAAAAAAAAATTTCACAGCCGCGTTATTGAAAGGAGTTATCGCAGCGCGTTGGGATTCGATACATACGACCCATGTTACAAATCCCTCCGAATAACGAGCAAACGTCCCTCGGATTTTTTATGCATCCAGATTCCGAAGAGAAAAGTCCAAGGGGGATATATAAAATATTGCACATCTAAACAATGTCTGAAATATTCGGCTTTTAGACGTCTCTTGGAGCCTCGCCAGCGAGATCTTCGGGCGCTCTTCGTTCCGGTCGGGCCGCCTCGAATTTGCGAATTAATAGCGGAAGTTAACGTTCCAATGATTAACGGGACGATGAAGAACCGGATAGAATCAGTCGCGAGAGTTATGGCCGTTTAGCCGTTCGCTAGCGTGTACCATGATATCTCGTGGATACGTCATGAATATCCGAAACAAAAGAATGTCACGGAACGTTGAGGACCGCGAAAACGACCTTGAGAATAAAAGCTCGCTGGCGAGGCTCGTCGTATATAGATTCAAAGATCGCGTGTGCTTAAAGTTTTCAGTTGATTCGAAACAATCTCCGATGATTGCAATCCCGATTTCCCCCGGCAAGGTCGCACTGCTTTAATTTTACGTTACTCGCGTGGGATGTAAAATATGTTACTTGTCTTAAAAATTTATAAAATTTAGAGTTTTATTTTTTCAACGATCGAATGCCACACAAATTGTTTTACATTTAAAGGAATGCTTTTGCATTTATATTTATCTAGAAAGTATTATACGTATGTAGAATACTACACTCAGAGAAAAAAGTAGTAGCAATTAGAAATTTGAGGACAAATAGCGCCTCAATTATGCATTATAAAGTTGTAATAACAACAATGAATAAGTAATACGAACTAAGAAAATGTTGTAATATAAATCATTTATAATAAATTGTTCAATAAACTACAGAAAAATAGTCGCAATAATAATAATAATGTTTTTTTTCAAATCATCTCAACAATAATTAATTAGTTATGCTTCACTTTAAAAAAATACTTGTCTAAACTAAAAAAATGTAATAGTTATATCTTATTTGTATAAAGTCTATATAACTGTAATGATAGTTGAGTTGCTATTTCACTATCAATTAATAGTTGATATTTATTGTTACCGTTGCTATATTTTTATAATATTTAATACTACTTTAGTTCTTGTTATCTTATTTAAAACTAGTTTTAAATTAGGTAACTAGTGCTTTAATTAAAACTGTGCCAGATATTTAAATTACAGAGTTGTCAAAAATATAGTTGCCACAACTATTTCGTTTTCTCTCAGTGTATCAATTTTTATTTTTTAATTGTTAATTTGTTTAATTATTAAAGAAAATAATGAAAAAAAAATTGAGATATAATGTTGAGAAGTAAAATATAGGCCCCAGGCGAGTAATTGCGTTAAAAAAACCGCGTGAGTGTAGAGTTAATTGGCATCTTTGAACTTGACTCGAATTTTAGGATCGCGCTTCGCGTTCGAAGAGAAGTCTGGAATTCGATTGAGAGGAACGTATCTTGGTGCCAGAAAATTCATCCCTGTATGCCTCTTCCTGTTATCATCCCGCACTTCTGACGCAATGCGTCGTTCCAGCAACGCGAATGTTGCTTATCCCCAGACTTATTTATGCCGCGCGGATATAAATAATAATTTTAATCGTGTGTCACGCTGGTATTTATAATGCGGACCGTTCGCTTGTGCATTAACATTTCGTCTTTTGGCAAAATGAGACATTCGAACTATCCGTCTCATTTCGAAGCAAAAAATCAGTTGGATCGCGTCACGCGCGGAGAGATTCGAAATAGAAATAAAAAAATAAAAATAAAAAAAAGAACCAAGCGAAAAAGTGTATTTTTTCGATTACGCGACGATCTCCGCGGCGCGAGTGGCGTTCCGCTCCGTCTCCGCGAAGAGTCGCGCTTCGCGAAACGGCGTGCGAGTTAAGGATTCGTCGCGGGCAAGATCGTCGTCGGTTAACAATCCTGCCGTCGCCGTCGACGTTGCGGTTACGTAAGGAGAAACACGCCGCGAGAACGGTCCCGTCACCGGACGGACGTCTTAAAATACGCGCCAAGGAAATAGCCTAGCAGAAGCCCGAAAATAGCCGCACGCGTCACGCGCCGCTCGGCCAATGGCGTTGCTCCACATGCTCGCCGTCCGCGAGACGCGCCGTGACGCGTGTCGCCGCGGACGGATGTCGCGACGCCGTTCGCCGGGACGTCGCGCGCTCGCCGACGTATACTCGTCGGCGGTGCCGGACATCCCCGAAAACGAGCGTGGGTGCGTGCCGATGTCAATTAATCGGCAACGATCGACCGCCGTCGACTCGCGCGGGAACGCGGCGGCGTGCAATCCGTCGCGGCGCGCGCGACGGCGCGTCCGTCGCCGGCGGTGCGCGCCGCCAGGCGGCGCTCACGCTCGCGCGATGATTCGCCCGATTCGCGGTGTCAGTCTCGCGGAAGCGGAGGTCAGGTTGGCAGTCGTTCGCGCTGGTCATATCGTCCGGGGAAAATGACGTGCGTCCCGTGCATCCGCGCCTCGTGATAGCTCGCGCGTGCAGCGATTCGCAGCAGCGACAGCAGCAGTCAGCAACGGCACACTCCCCCCGTAGTGCTTCGGCAGTCCGTTTTTTCTTTTCGGTCACGCATTTTCTGCCCTCGTCGCGTGCGCGCGCGTGCGAAAGAGTGAGAGGGGAAACGGGTTGCGCGTTACTCCGAGAGTGAAACGTGAAGTTCGTCGCAAGTTCGTCGTGGATAAGCGCGCGCGCCGCCACCGCCGCCACCGTAGCTGCGCGGCTAACCTAAATATTCGGCGGCCGTAACGTAATTCTCTCTCTCTCTCTCTTTTTCCTTCTCTCCTCCTCTCCTGCGTTTCCTCTCTTTCTCTCTCTGTCTATCCCCCCCCCCTCCCCGCCTAGTTTCTTGCTCCGTTCTCCTCGCTCTCCGTTGACACGTCGTCAACGGGGCAAGCCGTGCCCGTCGCACGTCAACGCGAGTCACGAACCTCGGCGAGGAAATACCGTAGCGGGCCGCGAGTGCATGTCGCGCGGACACGTCGCGCTCCGAACAGTGAGTCGAGTGCGCGCCGCGCTTCCTGCGTCGTCCTCGTTCCCGTCGCCGTCGGCCCGTCACGCGGACCCACCGTCGTCGCGTTTCGTAATTTCGCACGGAGGCGGAACACCGTGGGACGATCCCCTGCGTCTCGACGACACCCTCGGTAGTTGAAGATTATTTTGCTTCTCTTTCCCTCTGTGTCTTTCTCTCTCTCTCTCGCTCTCTTTCTCTTTCTCGCCTCCTCCACCGCGTCCGTTTCCACAGCGGCTACGTTCCGTTACTCACTGCGAGTACTGCAAACATTTTGTTCTTGCTTAACATTCGGTGAACAATTAGGATGAAATGCTGTTTGCAGTACTCGCAGTGAATAATGGAACGCAGCCAGCATTTATGTGGTACGCGTGAATGAATTTACGTGGCGAGCTCCCCAGCGCGAATTCTCCAATTACCAAGTATCGCATCTTTAATAAGTTTTTTGTTAAGACACGTCGCGTGGGTCGGCGTCAGAGCCCCTTCTTTCCTCCGAAGCTCCTTTCAGCTGAGTATAACGAGTATAATGGCTGGGAGTGTGTAATTTTCTGCCTCTTGGATTGAAAATTTTATATAAGTCAAGAAAAATACGATTTCTTTGATTCATATCAAACATAATCTATTTCCTGAACTTTTATATATATATATATATATAATTATTAGGATTATTAGAATTATGTTTACATTAATTGTTAAAATATTGAAATCTGCATGAAGGAAGCTTAGAATTTTTTTTTGGTTCGTGAAACATGAAACCATTTAAAAGATAATTGGATTAAAGACAAGAGTGTGACTTATAAGATAATGTGGCTTTAAAATATAGAACTTAACTTAGACCTTGGATACAACTCAACTCTTTATGTTTGTATGTATTTGAGGCTGTCATCATTAACATATAATAAACCATAATAAGTTATTATAGAATTAATTGCTATAATAGACAAAAAAATTAAATGTGGATATTAAAAGAAATATGCTTATTTTTGGAAATATTTAAGAAAACATTTTTTTTTTAATTCTCTCTCTCATGACTTGGCAATTTGAAAAAGAAATGATGACATTCTTGTATGCTTTAACATTTGGCAGCCTTGAATATAATATGGATTGAGTATAGTGTGAGTAGAAGAGATAGTTCCTTTGACAGCATTCATTAGTGTAATCACTTTTTCAGCCATTTCATTCAAAGAGCAAAGAAGAGAGCCTGTACTCATGAAAGCTCCCTGATTGTACAATATAATTTGTGTTATTATTTTTTACTCGGTCGAAATTTATTTACGCGGAAATAATTCTTTAACCGTATATTCCATTCTATTATTTTCTGTATTGTTTTCAATATTTTCTGTACTGTTTACAGCGAACGTTTAAATTAACGAATGTTTCGTTTAATAAACAATCCTTTCTGTTTATTTTCAGAAATTGTTAGTGTGAATGAACGTACACGATCACTGAGAGGATAACATTGGTGAAGCATCTACGAAGCGGTAACCATGGAGGACGCCCATTGTAAAACTGTGGACGAAGTGATAAATTACTTCAACGTCGATCCTGATCATGGATTGAGTCCCGATCAAGTCAAGAGGAACCAGGAGAAGTATGGTCTCAACGGTAAGTAATTAATCTTTCTTTTTCGTAAATTCGGATCTTGGAGCTCTTGATAGATTTGTGGATTGTTCTGTTTATTTATTTGTCAGCTGGACGATCCAAAAGGCGCATACATTCTCTTAACATGAATTATATGAACGTAGTCCATAAAATATTCATGAACTATTCGCGCTTAAATTAAGAATTAGGTCGATTAATGAAATAAAATCAGACAGTGAAAGGAAGTTTTTATTTTTTACTGTTCATTCCGTCTCGTGGAAAGAATCAAACTCTTTAATATGCATTACGTATAGTCGCACGTGGACTACACAATGCATTTTAGAATTAATACAATGCATTTTTCGCCATTCCAAGTCATTCCTTTCGATTTCCCTCCTTCATCTGCGCTGAATCGCTGTATTTTTTCTTCACTTAACTCCACTTTGCAATTAAATTTTAAATCAACTTTCAGCCACTTAAGTGCACTTAAAACATACGCAAATGAAGCTCTTATTATCAACTGACAGCGCGGTTCTTCGATCGCGTTCGTATTTAATCAAGACAAAGAAATCGACCTTACACACACTCGCAATTAGATCACTCGAGGAAAGGAGAGGCGCGATGGTGGCTGCGAAGTGTTCTGTAGATATTTGCGCGTTATTACGCGTGACACACGCGGCGCGGAAGTGATATCGTGGCGCTCGCGGAAATAATCGCGCGTCCATTCGCCGGAGTGGCGCGAGGAGCGAGCATGAGTAAAAGTATTCTTATCAGCCTGATACGTCGCCGTGCCACGCGTATCGCTCGTCCCCACCAAAGCACGGGGGCTACCACCGCCAGCTACCGTCTCGCCTCCTCGTAACACGTGTTCGGAGCCTGTAGTTTTCTCTCAATGATGATTACGCATGTGTCGTCTGATTCCGACCGCAGGATCGTTTTCGTCATCCGTTACACCTGAAACGCTACGTAAGCCACGTGCGTAACGTATCCTTTTATGCGCGTAATCTTTATATAAAGAATTGAAATGAGAAATTTATTCACGATCGCTTCCGTTCCGATCCTGTATCTCCAGGTAATAATTTATCCGAGATGCCGCGTGTATCGTAGCCACGTGTTTATCGGGGAATTATATCTATATTTAGAGATTAAATTACCATTTGTCGCGTACAATTATACGTTGGTCTGGGTTTCCACGTGTGTCAGTTCATTTTGAAGAACGCTCATGACGTGTATCTGTCGATGGTTTACAATAATGTAATTGGGAACGTTTAAACCATCGACAGTCCAATAAATCCAATAAATCCGTCGCAAACCGATTGAATCACGCGTATGTATTTGAAGTATTTCGGGAGGACACTTCGAATTATACTGACGTCGAAGATTCAATCGCGCTTGAGAAACAATTCTTTGCGATAGCATCGGAATTTAATCCCTCTCGATAACACGCCATTATTGTGGTTAATTGACGCGTCAATCGACCGTGGCAAGTACATTGTGATAAAAGACTTATTATTTTAGTAATCACATACTTATCACTGTACACATACAATTTTTACTTGACCTAAAAAGCTATAAAAAAAAAAACACAACTTAGAATGATAATAGATAGTGCCGCGATAATAATATTCGTAAAAATTTTATTTGCGATAAAAATTATAAATATACAGGTTTATCATGTGATTACAACAATACATTACATACTGAAATAAATTCTTGTTCTTTCTTTTTTCTCTTTTTCTCTAAAATATCAACACATGTATTATACAATAACTTGAAAATAAAAATAGAGCAGTAAAAAGCGAAAGACTACATGCAAAATTTTATAAAACGGCTTAATACAGAATTTAATTTTTCATTTTGTTTCGTACGTTACAAACCATAAATCTACATGCGACTATATATACTTTGACTCATTTCTCAGTTTCGCGGAACGTGACGCGCGTAGAGAATATTTTGATCGAATACCGATAGATTCTGCGGTCGAATTAAATAAACCGACGCAGTTGATTGAGCGAAATGTCAGTACGTATCCTTGCATCCCTCGTTTTGTAACTGTCGTTGATTTAATGACTGCAAAATTAATCCTGTTCGGTGATCGCGCGGCCCGAGAGAGGAGTCCACACGTGTCTCGCATGGTTTATTTTCGCATAACGCGCTGCTGGTTAGGCACTCGTCGAAATACCGGGCACATTCCCTTCCCGATCTTGGAGATCGAACCTTCAGAATCTGCCGAGATGATCGATATGCTTATTCGCTCTTCAGAGATTTCCGTGTGAAAAGAAAAAGCGAGTCTCGAAAGCTCATTGCATCTCGAATCGTATATTAATGGAAGTCAAGCGGAAGTCAAGAAATAAAAATTGAACATCGCTTTCTGGATTTCAGTCCTGATTGTCGAGTTTCATTTTTGCTGAGTGAATTGCAAGATCGAAAAAAAGGAACGCGAGGAAGAAAGAAGTGACGGAGTTATTCCGTGTTACTCGCACGAAAAGAACAGTTTTGCTGAAAATCTAGCTAGATGCAGATCTGAAAATAATTTTTGGGTCATCAAAATAATTATGTAGAACGCTGCAAAAGTTAACGTTCTAGCAACTAGCTTGAGCATCCTACATAATCTTGATAGTCCAAACAAAATTATTTTCAAATTTTCTAGCTAAATTTGTAAGTATTTCGGCAAAATCGTTCTTTCCATGCGAGAATGTTTATTAGTTTTAATGCAGTTTGTGATGAGTCGATTAAATTCATCGCTTGAAGAGGTGCATAATCGAATACACGTGTGGGCCGCCCGGAGATTTCAGGGCTATTCGCGTGTATATACATAATAAATATTATGCGGATTACGGCGGAGCTACAAAATAGGCGAGTGCGCGGCAAAGTATCGTCTTTCGTCTTTACGAAAATAAAATACAGCGAGCAACAAGTCCGCCCGCGTAGTCGAATCTTATAGTCAGGCGTTATCTGGCGTGTTCCGCCGCTATTTTGATGCTCCTTCGAATCCGCGACGTGATACAATTGTTTTAAATAACACGTGGTGTTCCGGCACCGCAACGCTTTTTTCCTGTTTTTTCCTCTTTTCCTGCGAGATTTTCCTGTGGATTTTTCTCAACCGAAATATGAACATGAGTCATCATAATTAAATCGTAAATTTTCAGGAAGAATGGTTTTATTGAAATATCTAAAAATTCAGTAAAATATAAATCTGAAAATAATTTTGTTGAATCAAAATAATTATGTAGCTCGAGTTGGTTGCCGGAATGTCAAAATTTTTTATTGCTTATCATGCTTGAGTTTCCTACATAATTATTTGGCCCAACAAAATTATTTTTAGATCTGTATTTAGCTAAATTGTTAGATATTTCAGCAAAATTGTTCATGGTAAGCAGATCGTCGACCTGTTTTAAAATTTTATTGAAGTTTTCTTGAGATTCAAGAGTTTGAGACCTTGACTTTTTTCAACGGCTTGTAGACAATCTGTGACATAGAACTCGTTTCGATTTTTCTCATAGAGTTCTCATGTAGTTTTTAAAATATTGACATGTCCAGGAAAAAATCTAGTAGTTCTATTGACGATACGTTCCGAGATATATTAATCATATATAATAAGCTGTAATTACGGCTATAATTACTGTATTTTGTTTTCACAAGAACATGAGTTTTGCAGAGTTAATCGAACGATGATGACTATTTACCAACTTGCAGCAAACTCGTTTTTATGCGTAGTAACATGCTTAATCGAGTCTGTGAATGCGTGTGTTCAAAACGTCGTACAATAAAATTTATTTCTTCCTAGCTGAATTATAAATTTTCTCTTCAAATATTAATCGTTATAGAAATTGTGTCATATTATTATCTGTCGTATTGTTCAATTCTGATAAACGGTGCTAACTAAAGCTATGAAGTCTCATGTGCATTATTAACTGGCTCTTTTAGTTTCGATCGAATAATCGATACGAAGTGTATTATGCAGCACATAGTCACATTTTAGGATATTAACTAGAGTGGCATATTTATATGCAGCGCGAAATTAATTATATTGATACGTTCGTGCGAAATTAATTATAGTGATACGTTTGCCAAATATGCCGAGCGTTAAATGATTTTAGGTTTAATCTTAAAATTAGCTGGATGAAACTGAGGACAATAGACGCATGTAACACTTTAAGGTTCAGATCGATCCGGTAATATGACCGTGCTGCTGTTGCGAGTTTGATGGATAGCGTAACTCAATTGCTCGTGGCCGAGCGTTGCGTTTGGCAGGCTGCGTAAAGCCTGATGGCCGACGCTAATTGCGTCACGAAGAACAAAAAACGTAATTTCATTTCAAGGTAAACTCAATTCGATCTTCCCTTGATTGGGGAGATTTGGAAACAGCGACTAAGTCTGCGCAAAACGTCCACGCAACGTTTGAAAAAAATCAGGATACGAGAAGCTTTTCTATCAAGCAAAAATCTTGTTTCAATTGACTATTACTATACTGTTATATCATGAGAAGGTGGCTTAATTTTTGCGTTAATTTAAATTTAAATGAAGAAATGGAAACGTTAATTAAAAATCTCAAGTAGATGTGAGAGATAAAATTGGGGAGGAAGAACTTTGCAGGCGAAAAGATCACGATAATTTTGCTTGTGATGTTTTAAATTAGGAAATTAAAGAAACTTTATATTGCTTATTTTCATATAATTTTAAAGATAAAATTAGAAATCGAATCGAAAAGTCAAATTGAGAAATCAAATTAAGAAGTATAATTAAAGATACGTTTACATTGATCATACGAAAAGAACTTTGGATTGCTTCAAGATAGTGCTATCTTTTATGGAGACTTTTCTTAGGATTTTCATTCGGATAAAGTGTAATAAACGCGAGTAAACTTTGCACGCATTATGATAAATGGGTATCATTGTAATGCAGATCGTAATGCAAATGAGACCATCTGAATTGAATGGAAAGAACGATTTTGCTGAGGGATCTAAAATTTTACTGGATACAGATTTGAAAATAATTTTGTTGGACCATTAAAATAATCTTGTTGAAGCACTAAAATTAATGCATTAAAAATAATGCAAAAAAATTTTGATATTCTAGCAACTAGTTTGAGCGGTTCTACATAATTATTTTAATAGTTTAACAAAATTATTTTTCTGATCTATATCCAGCTAAAATTTTATATCTTTTGAACGCTTTTTTTGTTGCTCTTTTGTTTTTCGTTTAAGTTGTTTCTTTCGTTTTTTAATATGTATTGCTGTTTGCACTCAGAGAAAATTTTGTATTACCACATTTTAATACGAAACGACAAATATTATTTATTGTCGATAAATTTTGTGGATAAATTTAACTAACATATTTTGTGTATTTGAAAAACAAATTCTATTTGTTCATGTAAAATTTTTAATATCATTCTTTCTTCTTAATTTTCGCAGAAATGTTAAGTACGGCAAGAAATGAACAAGGAGGAAAGAAATTTTCTTCAATGAGGAAAGGGAAATAAAAACGTGCTCCATTATCTCAAATTATTTATCAGAAACAACGCGTATGATATTAATAATCTTCCATTTCAAAGAACATATCATTTGTTTCTTTGTGTACTTTTTCTCAGTTAGAGATCACGGAAAATTTTATTTTTTCGCAGAAGCACGGCTAGTGATATGAATCAGTTCATAATCGATTCATTACACTAATAGAGTGCCTCATTCCAAGATTTTCAATGTTTAATGTATTCTTATTTGCATGTTAAGAAGATAATGTTAATTCGGCATAAATCAGTCATACAATTTGTCAAGAAAGACGTCTCAAGTCTAGTCGGTCTAGGAAATTATTGTTGTCCGCATATAAATTCTACACGCAATTGACGTCCAATGAGCATTTTCAGAGATTCATATCGATGACGTCAATCCGTATCGGATTACAATTTGTATTTTTTCAGGCAGGAAAAACGCAAACGGACATACGCGATTAATACGCGACATTCGGCGAACGTTATCGTTGAACGTGCGTGTATCGCGATTGCTCGTGTGTTTGCACCCGTTCGAAGATAAACAAATTGTAGGTAGTTACACACTAACTCGCTTTTATCAAGATGCGACCGACGAGAATTTCTCGACGAAATAATCACGCGGTAGACCGCACGCTACGGCGATAAAATGTCGTCGCCCACATAAATTTGCATTACATCAGCAAGAAGCTCTCCCCGTCTTCCCGAGACCGGGAACTCGGCTACTATGCGATCATCTGCACCGTGCAATAAATACCAAAGGTAACTCCGCCAGGCAAAAACATTTTCACTTACACTAATTCTCATTAAACTCGCGTATCTTGAAATCGTATTTTTGCATACGAATTTTTACGTATTCGACATGCGTTTTTGATACTTGGCCCCTCAACTTTCGAATCTTAATCGTTCATCGATCGTTCTATCGATTTTCTCTTCTTAATATGCAGCTCGCAATTCAAGTTTTAACATATTAAAAATGAAGAGCGCACATTTAATAAAAGTATAGGTATCGAGTTATAAATACAAGTATTGAATTATTAAACTTATTTGTTAAACTTATTTTAAAGAACGTAATCGACGATATATGAAATAATTGATTTTTTGGAGCCTAATGTAAGTTCGAATGAATTGTGCTGGTATCGTACCAAAGAAAATATCATTAACCATTATCGCGAATTAATGAACTTTAACAAATCGCCTTATTGTCAGTTGTGCAATGAAAAAAATTTAGTTCTGTCAGGTTTGTGAGCGCGAATCAATTTGTCTTCATATAGCGAGCAGTCAGATTGATAATATTTTTATTTATATTTGCTTCGTGCGCTTCATTCACGTGCATTTAACTCAGATTCCGTGAGATACGCTCGCTCGGCATCGACGAGGATAGAGTTCGTTCGCAGCGTGCGTTTCCTTATCTTTTTGGGCCAACGCTTAGTTGCCGATTTAGCGGTGACGGTTGTTTGTAATTGAAGAAAAGTTTGCGCACATATAGGTGTCATCATATCCGGTTAGCTTGATTAGCTAGTTAAGTGTCAACTGTGATTGGTTTATTCTGTCAACGATAAATGCGATTGGTTAACTTCAATAATCAGCCGATCAAGCTAACCGAAGATGATGAAGTCGATCCTATCTTCTACACGGAAAGATCTAAAATTTTAGCTGGATACAGATCAAAAAAGTAATTTTGTTGAACTATCAAAATAATTAGAATATAGAACGTTCAAAGTTGCTAGAATATTAAAACTTTTTGCTCGTTATTTTTAAGATTCCAACAAGATTATTTTCAAATCTATATCCAGCAAAATTTCAGATCTCTCAGCAAAGTCGTTCTTTCCATGTATCTTCTATGTGTATGAAAAATTTGGTACCGTTACTTTTTGGTACCGTTTGAAATTTACCATCGTTCTATCAATTAAAAGAGGAATCTGGAGATCGGCGATTCGTTGACTCTGATTTATAATCAGAGTTAGAAGGACGTGACGAATGTAAATAACTATCAGGTGAACATGCAGATAGAAATAGATTGATTAATAATTTTATCAGATTTAAACTTTCGCAGTAAGCAATTATTCTCTCTCAGCTGTAACAAGTAGCGAAAGAAAGTAACGAATGGCGCTCTGTGGACTGAAAGCTGGAGTTGCGTTCCACTTAGCTTTAATCCTCGTGGCAAGAGCGTTCGACACGTGCGTGCTTTTACACTGTGATAATTGCATTTCTTAACGTCCTCGGGCTCTCTTTGCATTTCGACGCGCCGCGCTGCGCGAGTCGCGCATGAGGGACATCTGACGTGGAAAACTTTCAGCGTAAGCCGACCACGTCAGAGCAAACGTCGTTGGCCGATTCATTATTAATGCGCCGACTGCGAAGAGACGTTTTCACCGGCGCGGCCTTCCTTCGCCTCGCGATCGCGCGTACGAAGGCCGAGGTGCTTTGCGACGAGGATACAGAATGACGCTAAGTAGGCAATTCTTACGAGCGTATTCTCTAATTTTCTTTCAACTTTTAAATACACTATACATATATTTGCATGTGTAAAAGAATTGTTTCTTATTTTTAACGTTTGAAAAGTATTTTTTCTAGTCTCATATTAAGAATACAATCCCAAATATAATTTCGCACGTTTATCAGTTCTAAATGCATGTGTAAAAGAATTGTTTCTTATTTTTTTTTTTTTGTTCTTTTCTTATGTTCTTATTTCTAGCGTTTGAAAAGTATTTTCTCTATCTAGTCTCACTATATTGAAGATACAAATTTCAAGTGTAATTTCGCAATTATGCCAATTCTTAATTCGTAACTCTATATTTTCTGCTTTCGATTATTAAGGTACTTTTTCATCTTGTCATTCGTAATCGTTTCAATTCGTATTATTATCACTATATAAATGAAGGATAAGAGAACTAGAAAGGATAAAAGATGGAATTGCATAATTTGTGTAAAGAATTGTTTTTCATTTCTTACTTTTAGCGTTTGAAAAGTGTCTTTTCAAATTTCATTACCTCGAGTATACAATTCTGAATATGATTTCGCACGTACGTTTTTAATTGGCAACTCTAAATTTTCTTCTTTGAGACTTCTTAGAAACTTAAAACTCAACTTTTCTTCATCTCGTCATTCATAATCATTTTAATTTTCGTTATTACCACCGCACAAGAATACTAAAAATAATAAAAGAAATACGTTACATAATTTGACACAAAAATCAATAGATTGTGTGACGATTCGCGCCGCGTCTTACTCGAGCTTCGTAAATAATCGCGGGTAGACGGCTGCAAAAATCGCTCGGCGTTTAATAAATCGTTTAATACATCGCACATGTGTGGTGAAATTGCATTAGGAATTGACGCGGCTGAGTGAGGTTAATTCGTTTTAAGGTCGCACTTTAAAGTCGCGGCGTGCCGTGATATTTAGCGCGCTTGGGCGCATTGTACCCACTTCGATATCGCTTCATGCGATTATCCATTTAATTAATTTATTCTCGATCGACCTTCGTCTCCTCTCACGCTCGAACCTTACATCCGTTATTATTCTTCGACGTTTATTATCTATTCTTGATGCTTTCTTCATTACGTCACTCATTCGCGATTGCGATTTCTCACAATACGACACACGCCGTTTTAAACGTAAGACAGTCAACAAACAATTCGAAATTTCCTTGAATCTCATAATTCAATTATAAAATATAACTAATTAACCTTTAACATTAAAAGCAACCAGAACGTCAAAATCTTGAACATGTCACGGAAGCACTTCAATACATTACACCGATTAGAACGAGCTTTGATTAAAAAAATGAGTTGCCTTGTCACGATGCATTTCGATGCGTAACGATGACTAAACCAATGAATTTTCATTAGATTATGATAGATCGATGTTTAATTTGATTTAAATTTAAAATCATAAGAACTTCGAAACGATACAAAGAAATTAGTGTTTTTACAGAAACGTTAAAAAGTTTAGAGAATTCAGCGTTTAATACGACTTATTGTTGATTCGCAATTGCTCGATTAAATTCGCATACAATTCATAGAGAAAAGTGTACATGCACTTGGAGTCAAGTTTGGAATTAAGTCTTGTCAAGTCTCATCAACACACTCCCTTTATTTACTTTCCACTCGTGGGCCAGCGCGAATGTGTTAAAAAGAAAACCTGAAACCGACGCAACTAGGTGCGAAAGAGATAATATACAAGAAATAATATACAAGCGTCTTGCTTAACGAGGCTTCGATGAAAACATCCAGCGAAAACTCGCAAACGCTAGCGAAGTTTACTTTGGTCTTGTCGAGCGCTATTGCCAAGTAGTCTAACGTCTAACTAATCGATAGTAGAAAACTTCCACTCTTCTGTTTCTTAATGAGAAAAAACACGACCGTGGGCAGTCGAGAATCTTATTGCTGCGGAAGTAGAAACTTAAACGCCGAATCTATAAGCAAGATTCGATCGTTTGAAAAGCGATCTTGCAATTTTATTGCAATTAAAAAATTATCTTACAATTTGCTTAACACTTTTACACTTTAACACTTTAACACTTTTCGAAACAAATTCTATTTTCGTCGATTAGATAAAGCTGTAGTTTTAATTAATAGATTTGCGATGTTGATTTCAAGACACTATATTACTTTCGAAGTTTTCGGTTCTCGAGATACCAGTTGTGTACATCAGAAATAAACATTACACGAAATTCGAAAGAATTTTGTTTTTCTTTGCTAACTTTGAGACTTTGTTTAGCCCATTTATATGACATTATGCGCAAATTCTAAATATACTCGAATTTTCGTAGATGACAATAGACAATGCTGGTAATAGAAAAATAATACATCACGTGTATTCTATTTCTACAACGATAATTAAAGATTTTCTCAATTTTCTGTGCGACATGAAGGGGAAAGTGTTAACTACTCTTGGATAGTTTATTATCCGAATTTCTGAAAGGCTTAATATATTCTATTAATTTTTAACGGCATCTAGTAATTGATCTAATAATTTAATTTAGCAAAATATTAAGAGCGCGAGGTAATCGAGAGTTTTCCAGTACGAGTGGTCGAATCGAGTATGCTCCAACAATATTGTTTTTATCTTCTCTGCGTTCAAGTGTCGCTGTACGACATACAAATAAGCACTCGATGTACACGTGTATCGACTCTACTCGTTCATGTAATGAGGTTTCGTTTGTCGCAAACGCAGTTGTAGATTAGTTTTACGGATGACCTTAAGCGCGAAAATTGTATCGCGCTCATCTATTCCACATATACGACAGAATTTACCTTCTGCTATTTATCAACTGTATTGTTCTTGATATCTAGCTGTCACAAAGATGATAAATGGAGTGAGAAAAAAAGGAAGAAAAGATAGATAGAGGGAATGAGAAAAAAAGGAAGAAAATTATCTTTTTATGATACCATTTATTTGTTTTTACTAATCTGCGAAACACTTAGGCTGATTGTTTTGCACATTTTCTCATTTTTCACTTATACCTTGTCGTAAAAATTCTAATTTTTTTCTTTCATATATATATATATATATTTTTTTTTTTTTGTATTAATTTATTGGTATTTTGATCGAAATAATTGACACGTGTTCATTAGTTGATTATCATGCAAGCTGATATGACATCATTAAAGTTGATTAAATTTATTTAGGATTACTTTTTTTGTCACAATTTGTATGAGATTGTATGAGATACATGAACGACTTTGCTGAAATATTTAAAAATTTAGCTGGATACAGATCTGAAAATAATTTCGTTGGACTATCAAAATTAATTATGAAGAAAAACTGTTTTGCTCCTCATATTATAATATAAGAAAAATATATTTAATAATAAATATATTTTATGTAAGTCTTAATGTCATGAGTTCAACTCAAGCATTATTTTATTTTTACGCAGTAAAATAATTATGAAATTATTCACTTTTACGTCCAGTTTATTAAAGCAATTGAAAAATTAAGCAAATTGCTCAAGCGTAAAATTCAAAGGGCAAAAAGTTTTGACATTTTAGCAAACAGTTTGATCGTCTTACATAATTATTTTGATGATCCAACAAAATTATTTTCAGATTTCCACCTAGCTAAATTTTTAGATACTTTAGCAAAAGCCTTTTAGCAAAAACCGTTCTTTTCGTGTATATTTTCGTAGAAAGATCTTCGGAGATCTTCAGTGTACATCTCCACTGAAGAGTGACACGATATTTGACGTTTTGTTTGCATAAGTCAGACTGTCTCTAAAACGTGCTCTCTTTAAATCGTCCGTGTTGCGCGATTCGAAGGTGCCTCTGAAACTCGGACCTGCGTTTGAATCTGCTCCGAAATTTATTCGTTGCTTCATTACACACGAATCGTCCCGACGTAAGTTCGCCGGCTAAAATTAGCACGTGCACGATGTGCGGAACCGACAACGTATCGTTCAATGCACGACCGACGGATTTGTTTGTCGCGCGTTTCTATCGGCTTTGTGCGGCCGTTCATTGTCGCGTGATAATCCGTAGCCCTGACGCTCTCGCACGACACGGGGAAAACTCCCGGCTTTTTCCGCACCTTTTCCCACCTGTCCTCCATCGTGCCTCGATCGCGCCGCGTTTGCTTCCGTCCGACGCCGCCCATAACCGACTCTTGTATTCATAGTGTGCGTAAAACGCGATCGATGCCACTCGTCGGAGAGGATCGTGGGTACCCAGGTGTTCCTAGAGAGTATCTTTGATACTTGTCCTGTAGTATTTAATATCGATTACGTCAGTTTCATTATATCCTCTTATACAGAAAGAAGAGATCTTTACCGAAAGATCTAAAATTTTAGCTGGATACAGATCAGAGAAATAATTTTGTTGAACTATCGAAATAATTATGTAGAACGCTCAAACTAATTGCTAGACCATCAAACTTTTTTGCGATATTGCTCTTAATTTTTAAGATTCCAGCAAAATTATGTTGATAGTTCAACAAAATTATTTTCAGATCTGTATGCAAAATTTTAGATCCCTCAGCAAAATCGTTCTTTCCGTGTACAATTAGATGTGTATCGTGCAAGTATCTGATAGACAGTTCTATGGAAATTTATCATTGATTATATTTTGTAGTAATTTTATTTCAGTGACAGCTTATATGGGATATTCTACGCTTTTTCTTTAAACGAGATTTGTTAGCAGAGATTGATTGTCAAATAATTCTGATACTTTATATAGTTATCTGTAAAGATGTCGATTGCTTCTTTTTTATATCAAATATCAATATTTTTTTCGGTGCCGATATTAATCTCGAGAGCACTCAATATCACATTTCGATACTAGATTATTAGGGGTATAGCACGTGTGCGAATTATCGGATATTGCAACGATGCAAATTGATGTAAAATTGAAGCTATTATTTGCATGACAAACGCTTTTACGCCCGACTTTGTACGAATCCAAGAATTACACGCGGCCTTTCAGAATTCGCTGATGTGCGTTTCACGCGGAAAGCGACGTGTTCTCTGTTGAACACGTCAATCGCGGGACGGCCATTCAAGGAAAATCTATGCGAATCCAGTATACGAATCAATGACTCCCACGTGTCTCTGTTTTTCCTCACGTGTCACTTCGCGCGTATCGCGAGCAGGTAAGCCATTCGCGTTGATAGACAGTTCGTTTTTCCATATTGCGAATGATATCCGCATCCGTTCTCGATTTTTTCCAACAAAACGTATCGTTTAACGTCATTCATTTCTGAGTAGACGGGGCCACGCGAATGGAATTCTAATTCTAATTTGCGAGGCTAATATGCGAAAAATTTAATTTTGAAAATGAGAAAAATCGCGAAAAAGAAATGAATAAGAAAAGAATAGAATCTAATGAAATTTTTGCCTAAGAAAAATCAAGCAAGAAGTTCGGAACTGATATAAGATGAATCTGTATATGTACTGTCAGTATCGATGGTGTTTCTATCTGGTTTCCTGCGGTTATTTAATAGCAAATTCGCGGTTGGATGCTCTGGGCACTGATGCATATTAAACCCGTTATACATCGATTTAATCTGAGTAAAAGTGAAATATCTCTCTATTACTTTTGTCACAGATTTCTCTGTTCTCCTTGCAAATGTTGTTTTAAAGTATTTTTGTATTTGTGATTTTCTCTTGGAAATTATAGAAGAACAATAATTACGTTTAGACATTTGTTCTAATGTGCTAATTGGGATGCTTAGTACTTAATTGCAATTTGGCAGATGGTAAACTGTTTAGACAGTTCGGATAATTTTGTGACTGTATTTTATCATATAGCACATAATAAAATATTGAGGATTTTGCAATTTAATCCGTTTATGTGTGGGAAGAAAGATTTTGTTGAAATATCTCAAAATTTAGCTAAATACCAATCTGAAAATAATTTTGTTGGACCATCAAAATGATATATATATATATATATATATATATATATATATATATATATATATACAAAAAACTCAAGAATAATGAACGATGCAAACAATTTTGATACTCTAGGAACCATTATTGTTTGTCCTACATAATTGTCTACATAATTATTTTGACAGCTTAATAAAATTATTTTCAGATCTGTATCTAGCCAAATTTTCAGCTACTTCAGCAAAATCTTCCTTTTTATGTATTTATATTAAACGCACATCTCTATGTCAATTTGTATACGACAGTAGTAATGCGTCCAACCGAATTCGCTATTAGGCAAGATGTCTTACGAGAAGGTCTGCCTTTTCGCGATGCGTAAATATTTATACGTCGATGCTATTAGAACACACAGAGACGCGCGATCGCCCACGCACCCAATTTCGAGACGTTAATGAACGCTCGAAAGAGTAATCGACCTCGTAGATTAAACTGGATCGGGGATTCTCCTGTGCGTGATAAAAATATCTGACCTTTTCGCTCCGCTTTATGGCAAATTCATCTTTCAACATCATTCAAATACCATTCAGATAATTAATATTATATAGTTATGATTTTACACGCATCTTTTTTTTTAACGTCGATTATTCTGAAGGTTCTTATGTTAATTTATCAATTTCGCACAATGCTGTAGAAATAGTTTTTAAAATAATTGCCTCTTGTCTTCTCGCGTGATTGATATTTGGAGAAGCCAGATGTTATGTAAGATTATAAGCGAGATATAATATATCGATAATATTGAATAAGCTTCTGCAAAACTCCGATCCATCTCGCGTTATAGCGAGAGAACTTTCGTCTACCATAAATCTTCCCAACATTCAAAAACTGTCACCTGCACATTCAACTAAACCACTAGGTACGCCAAATTCGTTTTCCGCGGTTTCCTTCAATTTGTCCGCGTCAAATTATGGGATCTTGGACTCTTGACATTTCTGCATAATTTCTAGAACACCTTAAAGCGGATCCTTTACTGCATTTAAACACCTCTGATTAGGCCTATAATTTTCATATAAAGCAATCCGTTTAATTTTTAAAAATTTAGAATAAAATACTTTTCAAAGTATTTTTCAATGATTACATTCGCATTTAAAGTTATTAAAAGTTAATTGCTAAACATTTCTATTTTAAAATCTTATGAGAGAGATGTATTTTGCAGTCATTGTTGTTTATATTATACCTCTTTAATTCTTTGTCAGTTTTATTATTCGATAGACGAGGCGAAAATTTAGAATATTTTTCAGATGATTGTATTCGGATTTAATAAAGTTATTAAAAGTTAATTGCAAAACTTTTCTATTTATAAATCTTACGAGAAGTATATTTTACATTATTGTTGTTTAACGTCACACCGATTTAATTTTTTGCCAGTTTTATTACTCGATAGACGAGGTGAATTCTAATTCGTTTTTCTTTTTTTATGTTGCAGAATTGCCAGCTGAGGAGGGTGAGTACCAATGAATTATCGTCTCTTGACGTCATTCAACATAAAAAACAGGTTTGCGACAGATTGGCATATAAATTACTTTCGATATAGCAAGATAAGTTTGTAAATCGGATACTTATCTTTTTTCTTCTTTACGCTTCGTATTTATATCGAGTGATTTTATTCCCTTGTTTCGAGCTAATTTATAATTTATAAATTTCCGAATTTCTTCTCGTCTGTCTCGTTGATCTTTTGCGAAAAAGATTTTCACCACATGTCAAAGTAGGTTAGCGTGCTTGCTCCTGGAATTCCATGAGCTTGAGAATTAGCGTCGCACGCGCCACGTTGCATGCACTCGCAAATGCACATGCACATGCACATGCGATACGTCGGTCTGATTCGCCACGCGCAGAAGACAAAAGCGCCAAAATCGTCTTTGCAGCTTCGAAGGTTCCTCAGAATCTTATTCAGAAATCTTATTAATAAAAGCAAAAAAGGATGTAAAAGACGAACGTTTATGGAATGAGTGTATTTTTTTTTTAACAAATAGAAAAATAATATGCAAAAAACATAAACACGGAATGTAGGAAAACAAATGTTTATTCGTCATTTTTTATGCCGAATGCTTTTTATTATATATTCGAGCTCTTTGAATGTAACGTCAAGCGTAAATGTTTCGAGCTATTTTCTCATTGGTTTTCGATCTTTTTAGTAAATGTTTCTGACTCAATGTATTTTTCTTCCATAATTAAAAATCCATACATAATATGCGCAATCCGTAATTAATAAATCTGATATAAATTTAAAAACTTAATCTGGTACAGTAACAAATGATTTTCTAAAATGTTCTTGTTCCGAGATAACTTTTACCTACTAAATGATTAAGTAGCAATGATGAAACATTATATGTACATCTTATATCTACATTATTACTCTGATAAAGAGTTCTAGATGTAAAAATGTAGAAGGAAACGTATATAACTGCCATGGAGGACTTGCAGAATCCACGTATCCGGGCCACTTGCCTCGTTTACCCGTGTCGAAAGACGTCAATCGCACGTCGCCTTCGACTCTGCCGTAATTGCATCGGCATTGCACTCGATCCACGCAGAGGTTCGCGCTATCTTTCCGCCGACCTTCGACGACGGATCGACCTGTAGTTGCGCTCGGGGATTCGTGGCACTGTAATCAGAAAAAAAGAGAAAGAAAAAAGAGAATCGAGAAAAATCTTTCCGAAAATAGATTTCAATGGATAAATCGAACTGCAGAAATTGACTCCGATAAATCGGTGTCAGGTCGGCTCAAAAGCGTGACAGCTGACGTTGACGATTAGATCGATTGCGAGCGCGTATCGTTGCGTATACATGTAATGCATTTCAATATGCATTCCGCTGAAAAAGCAATTACGTAAATATTAGACCGATCCCGTCGCGTGCTATTAAAACGTATTTATTACGAGGCGAAATACTTTGATAATCGGTGGATGTCAATAATAAATAATTTCGGTTTTATCGAAGATAAGATAGGCCATGGCGCCGTCGATTAATACCATTTGAACGCAATAACATCCGAATCCCAATGAACTCTCATTGACTCGTTCTGATAAGAGAAGATAGAAGTTTTTTTTTTTACCTGATAACGAAAGCCATGCTTTTCATTAAGAATACAATACGCGATTTTTCGCGAAGCTCGTACGGAAGTAGTTTTCTTTACACACGAGTGAATAGAGCCATAGACGTCGTCCTTCCGCGCGCCAAAATTACCGTCAATTTGATCAACGATCTTGATCTCGTGACAATTAGCTCGGAATTCGGTTCTCTAGAAAATTACATCCGACATTTTCAGCCGGCAAATTGCACGCAGTGATGTTTGACGAAGCCTGCTTTCTTCGCGGATTTGGACGGCAGACAAGAGTTCGCGTATAACAAAAGAAAAGAGAATACAGACGCGCTCTTGGAGTAAATTTGGGTCGAAGTCAATCGGACACGCTATATTTTATCATATTTCGCGGTTACTGTCGCACTTTATATAATCCTGAAACGCGTCGGAGGAAAGCGCGATCAAGGTCGTATTAATGAGATTCCTGTCGTAAATTAATCGCGCGGCCGGTTACGAACGCACAACTGCCTGTAATCGTTGCCGCGCTCCGTCCATCACACACGTGCGCGCGATGTCTCTGTGTACGCCACGCTCTATCGGCCGATTGACAACGCCTATTGTCACACGCTGAATCCGGTAATGAAGCATGTTGCACGTATGCACGTGGGTGAGGGTGGTAAGGAGGGAAGGGAGAGAGACAAGGAGAAATGCACGCTGGTCTCTGCAACACTATCGTGGTGCGCGACACGTCATACGACCACGATATTAATTTCCGAGACGCGGTGGAATGTGCGCTATGATATTACGTGCAATTTATGTAACGAAATGTATGCATGTAACGTGTTTGCGTTACACCGGAAGGCATATCGCGCACTGAGACATAAAAACTAATATGTTATGTTAATACCGTGTATGTATAGGAATTGTATAATGCAAATTATGTAATTATATAATTACATAATTTGCAGAATTAGTGATAATTAGGATTGCATAGTTCGTTAATTAATTGAGAGTAGGAATTAGTGGTTTCGTCCTGGATTGAATTTTATTAGTATATTTTGATTTTTTAAGTGATTACTCCGTGCTTATTATACTTACTGCTATTTAAATTTTTATTTTATCGATCCTATTTAATTAAATGTTAAACATTGGTACTTTGAGTCAGCGCGATTATATTAATGCAATGACACACGCGGTGCTTAAATTAAAATATTTTGCTGCTGATAAATATTTAATTTATTGATCTTTACGTTGATTCCGTATTATGAATTATTCGAATGAATTGCAATGTAAAACTGCGACTATTTCTGCTTATTATTTAATTGTTTGAAGAAATTCTTGGAAATTATTTTCATAAATTATTTTTTTTTATTACCGTATTTTTTCTGATTTGCAAATGTATTGTTGCAATTTGCAACTTCTCTCTATTGGTACATATTTTAATTATTATCATTTGAGCCAATTTTTTAAAAATTATTTAAAAATTAACTATCGTTATCAGATTTTTTTATGTAAAAAGTGTTAAGTCTTGTTGCTATAAAAATTATTATTTCACTATTGATTCTTATTTTCTCGTTTGCAATCTCCAAATGTAAAAATTCATAATACCGTTAAAGTAAAAGAAGAAAAAAAAATGTGATCTAGTCGACGAAAGGAGTGCAAGGAAGAAATGAGAAGAAATGGAGAAAGGGAGCGCTACTTACCCAATTGCCGGCCAATCAAATTTTTGCTCTTTGGCGACTGCTGTAAATTACAATTAATGAAATTGTCAACCATGGAGCAATGACGTCAATCGTGTGCAGGCAAAAGGCGCCAGCCGTCAAGGACGCCCAGGGCTTGCCCCTGACTATTTTATAACTTTTATCCTTTCTTAACGCATATACTAGAATATGTTTCTTTGATGGTGTGTTTGACACGCATAAATGAGAAATTTGCTTACGAAAATTTTTTCTTACGATACCAAATTAGCTTTTCGTGCATATATGAAACGTATATAGCTTTCGATTAAACTAGAACGTTTAGACTAACATGCCACGTTGGAGTGACAGATATCATGTTGGAAATGCAATTTGCTTAATTTTTCAATTGCTTTAATAAACTGGACGTAAAAGTGAATAATTTCATAATTATTTTAAATAAAATAATGCTTAATTTGAACTTATGACATTAAGACTTATATGAAATATATTTATTACTAAATATATTTTTCTTATATTATAATATGAAAGGCAAAACAGTTTTTCTTACAATTCTACTGCAATGATTTTATGTAATTCTTATTTTAAAGAAAATTTTTTCTTGACATAAAAGTATACATAAAATATCAATGAGAGGTACTGTTCGCGCGAATGTACGTTATGTTGCTAGTAATAATACAAGGTCGCATAACAATGATGTATTGTTGACAATTGCATTCAATATTTATTTCATCATTGTACTATAATAGATTCGCTTTTAGAATATTAACATCGATATATTTATACGATTATAGTATTATATTAAGTATTTATTATTATTATTATTATTATTATTATTATTATATATTTCAAGTTTTATGCCAATTTGTTGCAATAATTTTCAAATTGGATATCAAATAGAATATGATACTAAAACTGTTTGTGAAAAATTGAACTTTGAATGTAAGAATTATTACGAGAAATATTGTTATATTAATGAAAACTCACGTTTTCTTTAAATTTGCCTTCCCTTATTTCACGCATTGCGCGAGATTGTTGACAATATTTAATTTATTTTTTGTTCAGGAAAATCCATCTGGCAACTCGTCCTGGAACAGTTCGATGACCTTCTAGTTAAGATTCTTCTATTAGCTGCTATTATTTCTTTTGTAAGTATGAGATAGACAATATATTATTATTATTTAAAAAATTATAAAAATAATATTTTATTTAAAGTTTAAAACTGGTGCAAAAATTTGCGTAAAATAAACAAACTTCTTCTAAAACGAAATTTCGAAAAAAGTAAGATCTAAAATAATGGAAATTAAGTCTGTTAGATATATATAGGTTCATACTATTTGCAATTACTGTTCATGAACTAAAACAGTTTCATGTTCTAATCTTTTACGAAAACTGTGATAATGCCAAATGTTATTCAAGATGTTTTTTTTCTTGTCGAATTTTCTGATACATGCTGCTTCGTTAAGAACACCGTAATTATATGTTTACGGGGGTTCAAGGGTAAATGAGGCTAAATATATCTTCCACTAGAGGTGAAAAAATAGCATATTGATTTCAAGTAGCCGCGGTGATCTGATTTTCTCTGAGCGCATAAGAGAAATGTGTAACAATCACTATAGAGTTTGATCTACAAATTATGGAAATTAAGAGTATATAATTTATCAATATGTTAGACATAACAACAAGACAAACAGAGAGAAAAAAATCTTTTTTGCGATATGTATTTTGGAAAATTTATCTTTGATTTTCTATAATAACATTTTTAACATGTATTTTCTGAAATGTATTAGCTGACGTCGCTGCGATAATCCAGAGAAAAAATTGCTTATATTTTTTCATTAATTTTTAAATATTTTCTTATTCTTGGAACTCATTTTTTATATGGAGTTTTAATGATAAACTGTTATTTAAAGGATAATGTGAAAACGAGAAGATGTGAAATCATTCAATGAAATCATAATCCGCTGAGACTTACTATACTGAATTTCTCTATTTGCTCTTTTATATTCCTCAAGTTTCTCTGATTTATCTATCTATTTTTTGTTAGGTATTAGCCTTATTTGAAGAGCACGAGGATGCGTTCACGGCCTTCGTCGAACCTTTCGTCATCCTGCTCATCCTCATCGCCAACGCCGTGGTCGGTGTCTGGCAAGAACGAAATGCCGAGTCTGCGATCGAGGCGCTCAAGGAGTACGAACCCGAGATGGGTAAAGTTGTACGAGGGGACAAATCTGGCGTCCAGAGGATTCGGGCCAAAGAGATCGTGCCTGGCGATATTGTAGAAGTGTCGGTCGGCGACAAAATCCCGGCCGATATCCGTCTGTCCAAGATCTTTTCAACTACTCTCAGAATCGACCAGTCTATTCTGACTGGGGAATCGGTGTCTGTGATCAAGCACACCGACGCTATACCCGACCCACGCGCTGTCAATCAGGTAAAACTGCAGTATAAAAAGTTGTATAAAAACATTTCCACTACTTTTTCTTAAACATCATCTCTCAAGAATCAACGGCATATCTTCGAAAGTTTATATTCGAAAAAAAATTGCGAGAACTTTTATTCACATGCTTTATTCACATGATCATTTGATCGTGTAACTCTTGAGAACGTTTGTTAATAAATTTTATTTTATTATTCCTCAAGGATAAGAAGAATATTTTGTTCTCCGGTACCAACGTCGCCGCTGGAAAGGCTCGTGGTATAGTTATTGGAACTGGCTTAAACACGGCTATCGGTAAGATCCGTACGGAGATGTCGGAGACCGAGGAGATCAAGACGCCATTGCAGCAGAAATTGGACGAGTTTGGTGAACAATTGTCAAAAGTCATCTCCGTGATTTGCGTTGCCGTATGGGCCATCAACATCGGCCATTTCAACGATCCGGCGCATGGTGGTTCTTGGATCAAAGGTGCCATTTATTACTTCAAGATTGCCGTCGCTCTCGCCGTAGCGGCTATTCCCGAAGGCTTGCCCGCTGTAATCACAACTTGCTTGGCTCTGGGTACCAGGCGTATGGCTAAAAAGAACGCCATTGTACGATCTTTGCCGTCCGTAGAGACTCTAGGTTGTACATCCGTCATTTGCTCCGACAAAACTGGCACTCTGACGACTAACCAGATGTCCGTTAGTCGGTAAGATGATTAAGCAAACAGGATTGTTATAACATAGATTTGACTTCTGAATTTTTAATAAAACAACAAAATAAGGACTTTTTTCTTAGTTTTTTTTTACTTAAATTAATATATTAGTTTATAATTTTGAATATTTTAACATTTACAGAATGTTCATTTTTGACAAAATTGAGGGTAACGATAGCAGTTTCCACGAATTCGAAATTACTGGCTCGACTTACGAACCAATCGGCGAGATTTTCTTGAGAGGACAGAAGATTAAGGGACAAGATTATGAAACATTGCAGGAACTTAGTACAATCTGCATCATGTGCAACGATTCTGCTATCGATTTTAACGAGTTCAAGCAGGCATTCGAGAAAGTCGGCGAGGCTACGGAGACTGCTTTGATCGTTCTCGCCGAGAAAATCAATCCGTTCGGAGTACCGAAGAGCGGTCTGGATCGCCGAGCTGGTGCCATTGTCGTCAGGCAGGATATGGAAACGAAATGGAAGAAGGAATTCACGTTGGAGTTCTCTCGTGATCGCAAGTCCATGTCGTCGTATTGCGTGCCTCTGAAGTCGACGAAATTGGGAACTGGACCCAAGCTGTTTGTCAAGGGTGCACCGGAAGGTGTATTGGACAGGTGCACGCATTGCCGCGTGGGTGGTCAGAAAGTTCCTCTTACTTCGACCCTGAAGAATCGCATTCTGGATTTGACACGTCAATACGGAACCGGTAGGGATACCTTGCGTTGCCTCGCTCTCGCCACCGGTGATTACCCGATGAAGCCTGATGATATGGATCTGGGCGACTCCACTAAATTCTACACATACGAAAAAGATCTCACGTTCGTAGGTGTGGTGGGCATGCTTGATCCGCCTCGCAAAGAAGTATTTGATTCGATTGTTAGGTGCCGCGCCGCTGGCATTCGTGTAATCGTTATCACTGGCGACAACAAAGCCACTGCCGAAGCCATCTGCCGACGTATCGGAGTCTTCGGTGAGGACGAGGACACCACCGGCAAATCGTACTCCGGACGTGAATTTGATGATCTTCCGACATCGGAACAAAAAGCGGCTTGCGCCAGGGCTCGCCTCTTCTCTCGCGTAGAACCGGCTCATAAGTCGAAGATCGTGGAATACTTACAAAGCATGAATGAAATTTCTGCTATGGTAAGTCGTACTATTATTCTGTGCATTATACACTCATTATTATCATCAATGATGCTACAGCCTGAGTCAAGCTTTGACCTCTTGGAGAAAAGTTGTTCTAGATCTTAGCTTCTTCTAGGTTTTGTTACAATTGCAATTTTTATGGAAAGAAGTTGTAAGCTCCTTGCTCAATCTTATTCTGAAGAACAATAGAACAGTACTGCAATTTATTTATCTGCAATTAACTTAGAATTGAGTACATATTTTAGTACTTTGTTTTTGTCACAGTGAAATATTTTCTTACTTAAAACACACACACAACACAACACACACACACACACACACACACACACACACACACACACACACACACA
>JANQDE010000041.1:611698-637444 GCA_037157785.1 Cephalotes varians | reverse complement strand
ATATATATATATATATATATAACACACACACAGGATAGCAATTTCAGGAATCGAAGCCGAACCTTTTATTTAACAAGCGTTTGACTGCTCTAGCACTGACCTAACATTCATTATTCTAACATTAGTCATATTAATGTAAAACAAATATTTTTGTCACTCAAAAGAATTTATTTAGAGAAGCAAAATAATTTTGCATTGTTTTACTTCTATAGACTGGTGACGGTGTGAATGATGCTCCTGCCTTGAAGAAGGCTGAGATCGGTATCGCTATGGGGTCTGGTACTGCGGTCGCGAAATCGGCTTCGGAGATGGTGTTGGCAGATGACAATTTCTCTTCCATCGTAGCCGCTGTAGAGGAAGGCCGTGCCATCTACAATAACATGAAACAATTTATCCGTTATCTCATTTCTTCCAACATCGGCGAAGTTGTCAGGTACTTACGAGACATGAATGCAATGAAGAAATTAAAATTGAATTCTTATCTATGCTTATCTGTTACTTTACAGTATATTCTTGACTGCCGCCCTTGGTCTTCCCGAAGCATTGATTCCGGTCCAACTTCTGTGGGTCAACTTAGTTACTGATGGTCTTCCAGCTACTGCTCTCGGTTTTAATCCACCAGATTTGGATATTATGAGCAAGGTAATTAACAATTAAAGAGATGCACTGTCATGTCATCAAATGCAAGTTTTATTTACTCATCCATTTTTAGCCTCCTCGCAAAGCTGATGAATCTCTGATTTCTGGATGGCTGTTTTTCCGTTACTTGGCTATTGGTGGATATGTAGGCGCTGCCACTGTTGGTTCAGCTGCTTGGTGGTTCATGTACAGTCCGAATGGCCCTCAAATGAATTACTACCAAGTGGTAAGTTTTGGAAAAAAAAATGCATTTTTTATATTTAGAATTATTTGAAGATTTGAATAATTATTTTCTAATTAACATCTATTATTTGTACAAAATATAGACTCATCACTTGGCATGTATTGGCGGTGGAAGCGAATTCAAGGGTATTAACTGCAAGATCTTTGCTGATCCTCACCCCATGACTATGGCTCTCTCTGTATTGGTCACTATTGAAATGTTAAACGCCATGAACAGGTAAAAAAACACTCGTAACATATTTTGCATAAGAATCGCTGTTTCAGAATTATAATAAAATCTTTGTATCCTTTATAGCTTGTCTGAGAATCAGTCACTCATCACCATGCCGCCTTGGTCCAACATGTGGCTCATTGCATCCATGGCTCTTTCTTTCACACTCCATTTCGTCATCTTGTACGTCGATGTTCTTTCGGTAAGTAATCATTTACATCAAGAGTGCAGAAACGAATGGGGAGTCTTATTATTTGTAAGCGCAAAAAGTTGTAAGCATTATTAACTGTTTTGTTTCAGTCCGTATTCCAAGTGACCCCGCTAACGGCTGAAGAATGGGTTACCGTTATGAAGTTCTCCATTCCAGTGGTACTTCTCGACGAAACCTTGAAGTTCGTTGCCAGAAAGATCACAGACGGTGAGAATCCAATTTACACCGTACATTGGATCGTTCTAATGTGGGCTGTGTTCTTTGGACTGTTGTTTATCTGTCCCATATAGAACGTCCGTGAGATAATAATATTAGTCTAGCAGATGATGTTTTTTTCCTATGGAAAAGCATCCGCGACTAAATCCTTGGACTCGCAATTGCATTTAACCGAAGCTCTTCCCACCGTGACGCGGGAAGGCGCGAGATAAGTTATTAACAGAGTGCGTTCAAGTGAGATTTTAACAAGTTTGACTGTTGTGCATGGTGTTAGTACGATCATATATGAAATATGCCACCAAGGCCCACCATGCCCGCATCACACACCGTACCCTGACGTCGCTCAACGATCACGGGTTTCGAGTGGCATCGAGTGTTCTAAGAGAGACCCCGTCGTAAATCAAAGATTGTGATCGTTAAATTATTTTCTACGAGTGCCTTTTGAACATTGAATTTCCTCTGCAACAAACACGAAACTGTTCATAGATGTTCTCTTTCCGATATAGTTATTTCCGATATGTTCGACGTCCCAATCTTTCTCCTTTTATTGCACTATTATTTATACTTTTTTTTTAATCCTCGTGCACGTTTCGGTATAATTAGCAATAGATAAATTATCTGGTAATTGTAGCGGATCCTGATAATGCACTAACACAATTAAGGCTCATATTAATTTATGCATACCTTCCATCTGTGTTTCTCGCCGATTAATAATGTTACGAAATATAAACTTTTATATCTTTGCATGTTTTCGAAGCGTATTGATCGATTTGAAAAGTACAAAGTAGTTTGCCCGTTAACCATACCGGGGATAGT
The DNA here is from genome assembly GCA_037157785.1 of Cephalotes varians. Classification (NCBI taxonomy): domain Eukaryota; kingdom Metazoa; phylum Arthropoda; class Insecta; order Hymenoptera; family Formicidae; genus Cephalotes; species Cephalotes varians. Next base: position 635,108 of record JANQDE010000041.1, on the reverse strand, counting down.
AGCAAACGAGCGCATTTGCGACATATTATTTTCGTAGAATAATACGCATGTTTACACAACGAAGACAATAAAACATTCGGCAGAAACGCAGATTGAACGGTAATAGTAATAGTATTATATTTGTCTCCTGATTTTATTTTCAGGCTCAGTTTAAAGCACGCATGCGACAAATTAGCACAACATTCGGTTAACGCGATTATAATCTCACTTACTACATCTCTTTACATTTCTTTTCCGTTGCTTTCAATGTTGCTTGTTATAAAACACATTTATTAATGAATTCTTAGCGTCTGGTGTGCCTGTTTCTACTCTGAAGTCAAAACTGGAGCTGTCTGAGCGTTTGCTGAAATTTCAAGGAAATGCGAGGACTTCGCACTGACGGATCTCATTTTGTATCCTGTGTATCGTGTCTTCCTTCCCACATAGAGACAATGCTTGCACGGTATAATTAACACAGCATTTTGTAAGATCCTTTCTTGTTGTAATCTATTCTTTTTCTTCTACTCCCCTCTGCTGTACCATGCGATCAATCGATCATTTTAACTACGCGCGTTCTTCGCATTCATGTTATGAGATATAATCTTAACATTTAAGCGAAACAGGAAAGTTTATTTTTATCGGATGATTTGTGAGTTAAGTATCTCTCTTATCGAGATTTTGCGTCTGTAACGAATGCAACAAACGTGAAAGAAGCTTTTGTAAATATCTATATAACTACAATAATTTTTTTAGATTAGAGACAGATGGAACAGACATTATAAAAATTTATATTTAATTGAGAGGATTGTTAAATTTAAAAAAACTTTAATTATAAAAGTCATTGATGAGTGAATAAAATAAGAATGGTTATTAAATTAAAGAAGAGATTGTCACAAAATTAACGAGGATCATCGCGATTGGCACAGCAGAGTTTCTTCTAATTTTCTCGCATTGGTTCACGAACACCTCTGTCTCCTATGTGTATAACCCGTATACGTGTGATTTATGCATTTGAAAGATTTACGCAGTGCAGCAGATTCGCGTATATCGCTAATTTCTGGATATGGACTGCAAAGGCTCGTAAGTGTAAGATAAGGCAATCGTTAAGCAGAGGAAAATAATTGACCTCATTACCTCTCTCGTACGCTCGAAACTGACGGGGCAGTCCATAGAATTTCTAGTGCGTTCGTTCATGTTAATATCTGACAAGCAGTGTTCCGAATGCAAATACACTTATCGATTGATTATCCGTATTTATCAATGGTAATATCGAGTAATTACAATTAATCATAGAATCGATTAAACGATTAATTAGATTTTTTTAAAATAAATTTGCCCTTGATGATATTTAGTGATAGTTAGGCTATTTTCTATTCCTGTCTCCCGAAAATCTTTTCATATTTAATTTTTTTTTTTTCAAACATAGAAGAATCTGAATATAGTTTGCTTTGACACAATCTCTAAATAAATTATTTAAAATATTGAAAAATATGCGCAAACTTAATTTGATTAACTGAATTAATAAAATCGAAAGAGCCGATCTCTTTCGTCGACAATGAAGAAGTATGAGAGTCGATGTGCTAAACACATAGTAAAAGAAAATTTGACTAGTGGCTTTTTCATGTACAGAATTTCCTTAAAGATCGGCGATAATTCTGTTTCATTGAAACGTAATAGTCTTATTAATAAAAAGTCATTTATTCACGTAAGTTACAAGAGACTTTCTCATTTTCTCACTTCCAATGTCTCAGATGATCGCCGATCCTCCGAATTTTAGGAGCAATCTTAGTCCCTAATTAATCGAGGATATTTCTCAATTGAATGAAACGCGAATTCGGTCACTGCCTTAGCCACATAACGAAATGAATAATCGGTGTCGTTACGAGTACGTGGGTCTTCGATACATCTGATTGCTTAGTCAGTTTATCCCTTAGAGCGTATTTTGTCGGCGGAAACAACCGCTGATCAAGAAAGAAAATCGAAGTGCTAATAGAAGGCGGTAATTTCTCGATTCTTTTTTTCCCGTTTGCTGATGTAAAACCCATCGTCTCTTACGAAACGATATTTCTAACTTTGCCTCTCTGTTCGGTTAGAAAAACAAGTAATCAAGAAGGCAAAAAGCAGTATCGTCTCGTAAGAGATGGCGGATTTAAGCGGTTCACGCTTCCGTCGACAATGTACGATCCAAGGTGTCATCCAGATCTTGTAGAGATCGCCGTGATTCGGCCGTTCGCGATTCGGCGCGCGAATACGCAGCGCGCGATACGCTTCTCCGCAAAACACGTGCAAACGCAACAAGACTGACGATGTGTTCCGGAGAAGAGCGGACGCGTCCGCTGCGATTTTTCTTTCTTTCTTTTTTCTTCTTCGCGCGCGACGCGTAATAATTTAATTGCGCCGCATCCGGCGCTGCAGGAATCGGCCGCGGTCGCGCGGCGCGATATTGTAATATATAATTAATTAATTAGTAACGGTTAAGGCGTGATACTTTTTGGTATGGGCATAATTAAACTTAATCAGACCGAACGAGTTAGCGCTGCCGCACTAATGAACTTGTGTCTCGAGTAGTGGTTTGTTCAGTTTAATTTTTAGCGCGAGATAAGCCGGCTTTGCGTCCTGCGATCGATACCTGTGTCACCCTCGACGCACATCACTCGAAAGAAGATCCATTCATGAATGAAAATTCGCAACGATAAAAATCAGAAGCGCAATCTAATTATCCATGATCTATTCTCATAATTATAGGGCCGCATCTCATAGAAACGTTGATGTTAAGATTTTTATTTCGAATTTTTTCAAAAATAATCTCCCGAGGCATCATCCCGTAACACTTGCCATTATCATGTTTGTCTATCGTGGCGCAGAACAATGGATGCGCTCATTCGGGTGTTCGGACGCACGATCGGGTAATTGGCACGGGTTACCGGAGCACAGGTACGCGGGGTTCAATGCCGGTGCCGAAGAGTCTGACGCAGTTCTCTATGACGCTCAATAAGTTTCGGCGAAATTAATCGGGGAGTACGGATGCAAGACGACCCGAGCGACGGATCCCGAGAATCGCGCGCGAACTACAGCTCTGAATTTCTTGTATTCTCGGTCGTTGAATTCGAGGAGTTTCCGGGTAGTCATGAAGCGATAGAGACACGCAGATCTGTGATTAAACTTAAGAGACAGGACGTTGCTTTCCTTTCCGTTAATTTGTTTTACCGCACGGTCTCTTTGGGATTCGTCGCTTGTCGCACCCTCGTATCCGGATCTCCAAACTTCGTCCACGATGTATCTGTAAGTACTTGAGTGTGCATTGTATTTTACGTTGACCGAGAATGACGGGGTAGTGCCATCACGACGAAAGTACACTGCGCGACGTCACGTAAATGTCGATCGCTTGATCAAAAAGTGCAATCCCAGCACTAATCCATTAACACATGACGCTATAGAAAAAATTATTTATCTCTTTGAACGTTATATGTTTTTTAATTATAATTTATTGACTGTCTAAATTTATTGAAAATGAATTGTACGTGTGTCAAGAGTTAAATTGGCTCATCGATAGACATTTGATCCTTGTGTGACGTTGTGTGACAATCAAACGCGGTGTCAAGCGATGATGAGACTACGATCGCGTCGGTTCCTTCAGGAAGTACCTATTTCTCTAAATGATAACGAAGTAATGTTAATATTAATAACTTATGGAATATTATGACATCGAGTGATTTCGAGTAGCGCGCTCCGCGGCGAGAGATATAGCCGGGAATATAATTCCGGATGTAAATCCAGACTTTTCGTAGAGAGAGACGGAAGTATAAAAATATAGAAGAAATAAAGAGAAATTGTATACACGAGTCCGATTGTTGCGCGTGTTACGATCAAGTCTATGCATACACGATAAGTACAATTACATGTAATTACCGCGCCATTCCTCCGTATTCACAATTTGTTTTATTTATCGTCCGATTTGCCTTTGTCGTGTATTCAATTTGATTTCGTACGGAGCGACATTATAACAAGTGAAGAGAATATGACGGCGGAATGATATATGATGCATTACTTGTTATAATAAAAGAATCATGTGTTACTAATGCGTTTCTCGATTCTCCGACGATTGATCCACTAATCGAAGCAGTAATTCTCGCTTAAATCCGGCGAGTATTGCCACTGAACAAAAAAAAAAAAAAAAAGGAAATCGAACACTTAATACGACACTGTCGTATTAGGCGTTCGGTTCAGTCCGTTCCCGTCTAAGACTACTTTAACTTTTCGATTTTTTTCTTTCTCAGTGTCTGTTATTCACCCCACCACATTCCGAATGTTCATGTTTGTAATTACAGCTGGCTTAAGACATTCAGACGTTGGTGGGTCAGAGATTTAGAACTATATGAGATTACAAGTTGAATGTACATTTAAAATTTAAAAGAGAAATTAAATCTCAACTTTATTCGTAATTTCTTTCTTCGTAATAAAGTGAGATTAAAGTTTCGGCGAGACGATATCTTAAAATTATTTATAAAATGATGGAATTATTATGTGTCAGCAGCGATTATTCGAAATTTAAAAAAAAAACCAAAAAATTAATCAATAATTCTAAAACATATGTATGAAAAAATATTTAGTATTTTAGTATAATAAAATGATCATGAACAGCGCCCACTTATTCAATGATTAAGGCAGCTATCTGCTTGTATAATCCTTACAATTTTTCGACATAACAAATCGAAAGGTTCGCAACGATTTTGGGGACCATCTTGTATATCTCACAATCGTCGCGCTGTGTGTATGTGTGGAGACAAGATTTCGGAAAATAAAACACGCTACGTGATGCCGAAATTTCTCGACACAGCGCGTCCACGATGAATCTTTTCATTATTTACTATGGATACTGGTGTTCCCTATCTCCCTCCCTCGAGATTTGTTGTTTGAAGTTTTTGCATGCGTCCACTGGAAAAAGACTGATAACTGTCGACCCGGAATGAGTCCTAAAATCGAGGATATTGAAAAACATCCCCTCGACACATCGCGCGACCTCGACACTCACTCTCTTTTGCTAACTTCCCCCTGCCTGCTGGTGTGCCAAACTGTACAGTCACGGGGAGAGAGCCATCTTCGAGAGCGACTACATGGACGCGCACATGGACGATACAGGTAATGACACTTGAATTTGTCAATTTCAAGACTAACGAGATTAACATTTAGCTGTACGCTGTAACACGACACACACACGCCGTCCACGAACTGCATTCCGCAAACGAGCGACTTACGGCAATTATGGTAGTAATTTCTTCCGTTTGTCGATGGAAGAAACTGCAGTCTCCTTTTTATCGTGTAATGTGTATAATTTGTTCATGTACATTCCAAAAGAACTCAGGAGATTGTGGAGCTTCGTCTGTTTTACAATGCGCGCGCGCACGTTTAATCACAATGAAATTAAATTAATCTTTTTAATATCTCTCTCTTATTTATTGTAATTCATTATGTATTATGTTATTTGTAATTTATTATGTATTACAATTTCATTCATTTACGGTCTATGTGTACAAATATCTCATTCTTCAAGGATCGTAATGTATTTTCTATTGTAATATATTTGTTTACTTGTACCATACACATACACACACACACACACACGCTTGTTTCACGATGTCCCAGATATTAATACTTGATCTCTCCTCTCATGATTAAGCTGCTCACATCGCTGCGCTAACGCATCGCCATCGCTAAGGCTTGCATCGATTAGCAGCTGCATCCGTAGAGTTGAACGAGAGGCGCGTGGCTTGCCGCAGCTGAGCCAGCGTGGATGGCTTGGCGAGCGATGAAATAATCGATGTTACCCTCATATGATTGCAGTGGCACCGCCGGTGAAATAAAGTTCGAGGGGACATAGGGCGAATCTGAGAGACATCTAATCGGCCGCAATCGAGAAATCGGCGATCCACAGCACACTACACTCTCGAGCTGCTCGAAGGGACTGGAGACGTCTTTACCTAACAGCCAAAAAAAAAAAACTGATTATTTCCCGAATGAAACCACAAAGTATACCCTCCCCTCTCACCGACACAACACGCAATAAACATCACCGGGCCCACGCATGCATGTGCACGTTCGGTCTGCGTGGCGATCAACATCCAAGATCTCGCGGGATGACAATGAAATAGAAAAAAGAACGAATGTACGAGTGTAGTTTTATGGCGATCAGGGTATTAACTGCGGTCACATTAAGACCTCCATCTTTGATTGATATTGTGTTATTATGCGCCAGTAGGTTTCTAACGATGTCATAATTGTGATGATAAGCAAATAAGGATATTGATTTTATTCGAATCGCGTCTCGCTGTATTTCATTTTTACTCGTCACTTCCATTATCAAAAGGGTAGTTGCTCGTAAAAGCAGCGAGAGATGTGTCGAAACGCAATATTCTTCTTTTATGGAAAGGGATAGTTACATATATGTTGCTCAATCGATGCTGATCCAAAATTACTCGTGTGACCATTCCTTTTCACAAGAGAGATCCGTACATTCGTTCGAGCAAGTTCGCATTCAGTTAGTCCGATTAATCCGAGGACCGATCGTTTCAGACCGCCGAAGTCCAGAGGAGGATGCCAACGCAGTGCCGGCTCGAGAGCCAAAACAACCGGTCGTCCAACATTTTTTTTCTCCCTTTAGTTCGTCAATTAGGTCTCCGCCGCTCGTTAATCGTTCTCGTGTGTGTTATGTTGCAGTAAATGAGGCGGTCGTTGACAAGTGGTCCCAGTAAATGAGTGGGTCGTCGACAGGCGTGATCCCACACTCCGTCGCCGCCGCCACCGAGCGCGCGAGGCAAGCTCAACCCGAAAATAAAAAAAAGCCCAAACAAAAGAAAATAAAAAGATGCAAAGACGAACGAACAAAGCGTGAAATAACCGGCGCGCTTGTGCCCCGTAGAACGCTATAATAACAACAGAAACGGCAGCAGCAGCAGCAGCAGCAACGCACTCAATAACCACTTACCTACCTGCCAACCTGCAGTTCGGGGACTCTCCCCCGCGCCCGGGACTCCCCCGATCGCTGAGTAGACGCGCTGCATCGCCTCGCCGCCGCTGCTTTCATTCTTTTCCATCTTCTCTTCTCCCTCTCCGCAAGATCGCTGCGTTCGAGTCGAGGTCGTCGTCCCGAGGCCGACGAAAGCGAAGCGAACGAACGGCTTTGGGAAACTCTTCGTCTTCGGTATCTGGAGCCGCATATTAACGTTCTTAACTCAACGACTGTGCCTTCTTAGAGCCGATTGCGCCAAGGTCAGCGCTAATCTCGATCGAGCCACCCTCTCTCCCTCTGTCCGTGCAAGGTGTCATTTGCAGTTGCACTCGTGAAATTGATAAAAAAAGACATCGGACATTCATTACGAATCACGATTACTTTTACTGATATTAAAAATAATCGTTTTTTTAAACAACTTTTTCTTTAAACGATTACTTTTTCCGAAAAAAAGAAACTGATGTTAGAAATCTGGAATAATCGGATTGAAATTAGAAGAGATTTTACTTTAACACCTTGTATAGGATAGAATATTCAGGCAAAAGATTAGCTGACTCAAACCGTCGGTGCAACTCAGCCTTAGTTTCCCGAGCGAGGATGCGATATAACTGATCGCGAGAAAGTAGAAAAGCGCTGCCTTGTTAATCCCTTTTTACCACTAACGCCTCGAGGACGTGTTAACGCACATAATGCAATCTAACGGCCACGCAGCCCTTTCCTAAATCAAAATAACTCAAACGATCACATCGCTGATGCTTCCGAAAATATTTCGAGAGTCAATCAAAACGACAGCCCTGCCCGAAAGTCTTCGAGCGAGATTTTTAGAAAGTAAGATCGTATTCGACACATGATCGAAAAAGAGTCCATCGATCTTCTTGAGAATCTCATTAATAGAAAAAAAAGACAAATTTAAATGTTTTAACGTATTTAGGTTTGCATTCGTTTCATCTCATCGTCTCTTTTTCATTCTTCTCTCTCAATCATTTTCAGATGTGCTATTTTTCTCGCTATTTTTCTTCCCTCTTTTCCGCGCCGCTTTACCGATATGGCGTTCTACCGTTTTCTCTTTTCTATTTTTCTCTTTCTTCTCACATTTTTCTTCCTTCTGTTTTTTTTTCCGAACGTGAAGATTTCGCTTAGCGTTCTTCCATCTAACAAACTTGATAGTCGTGTCCTCGACTATACAGAGGCAAATAGAGGCAACAATCTACATTTTCGATCGAAACTGAACTAACGATGGTGAAGCAATTCTCAGCACGTATATACGCGAAGCCAGTCCTATTAATCTGTTCCTAGAAGCGGAAGCTATCGATCCATCACGTTATTCTGACATGATTAATCGACTTTTGTCTGATAGTGAAGATTGTTGCCTTGGAATTCTTCTACATCTTCCATAAAGACGCAAATTGTATCGTCAAAAGCGATCAACCCTTCCGAGTTGATGAGCATGTCCCTTTACCTTCCAAGACGCCATATCCTATCCGCGATATGACAAAACTTGTATAAATTAAATATTCAATCGCACGCGGAGATTAGATATCCGATCTTCCCTATCCATGAACGACAGGATCCTCCGCAACTTGGAACGTCCGGTTCGACGAGAAAAGACCGTCACCTCGTACCTGGAACGCTCAATGATGTCACAGTCCGTCCGCGCGCGCTCGCGTTTATCCTGCGGACAGTCGTAAAAGAGAGAGAAAGAAAGAGAGAGAGAATTCTCGACAATCTTGTGTATGCCGGAGAGAAAGCGAGAGAGAGAATCAGAAATTGTGTGTATGTGTGCGTGCGTGTGTGTGTCTCTATCCTTATCGCGCAGAACAAACGAGGAACGAAGAAACCTACTCGCGCCGTTCTGAGTCTCCGTGAATCCTTTGGGGATGCAACTCGCCGCTGCAAATCCTGCATTCGCGGTCATCCGAACGATCATCGCACGGCGAAGACGCACGTCGGAGGCAGCCGGAGGACAAACGGTCGGGGGACAAAGGAGAGGGTTGACCAGAGGGGTCGTTCGACTCCCTGGAGCGAATCGACGAGGGTGTCGGGTGGTGCCTCTGCGAAAACGAAACGAAGCGACGACGGTTTCGAGCAGTGACGTAACTTTCGCGACTGGAGGCTGCCGCGATGAAGCGTTTCACGTTCACTCGTGAAGCGAGTTAACTGTGCCTGATGTGTGCCGGTAACGTGGCGATGCGAACGATCACGATGCGGCGCTGAGTTACTGCTGAAGTTCCTTTCGCACGAGCCACTCTGCCCGCGAAGGCGTTTCGGAGATACCTCGCGGAGTATCTTTTTCCCTTCTTTCTTTCGAATCTCTGCGCGTAGACAGAGGAAAGTGAACCATCGCGAGAGCGGCTCATGTGAGAAGGAGTCGCGTAGCAAAGAAGATTCGCCTCCGGACACGCACGAAACTTACGCCACCGGGAAATCCAGTATAATCTCGCGAGAGTTAATTAATTGTAAATATCCGTCGCGCACGCGACGATATATAACAGAGGAGAGATATTCTACATAAATACATAGTTATATACACATTATATATATTTTTTTTCGTGAAGAAGCGCACTGATGGACGCGTCGTCGCTGCGGACGATAATAAATTATTGTTATTGATAATATATTACTATTAATATATTATTATTATTATTATTATTATTATTATTATTATTATTATTATTATTATCGTCATTGCTACTATTGTTAGTATTACTGTTATCATTGAAAAGAATCACTGATTTGGTGATACACATATTGTATATTGTACGGCGGAAGCGTAAAACCTTTCGAGGACCGGGCTTCGAGCGAGAAGGATTCAAACTGCCGAGGCTCGTGGTTTTCTTTTCTTTCTTTGTTTATACTCATACACGATTGATCGTTCTTCGTGGTGACATTAGAGGCGGAATTAGCCACCTCGCGGCGTTCTGAATGTTACTTAGGGAGAGATAAAGGAAGAGAGAGCGAGAGAAAAACAGCCATCTTTCCTCGCTTCATTTATCGCGACTCTCCTCGGCTTTTTCTCGACTAAGACTGACGAGAGTTCTCGTAGCGATAAGATAATTAATATCTAACCGTAGATACCGTTAAACGACCAAGTCGCGAATTTCATTTTTTCGCAGGAGAGATCTCGTTTTTCGGTCGTTTCGCGTCTCGCCTCCAGAGATGTAGACTTGTTTGAAACGGACGCAAGTGATAACATCCCTCGATGTCACAAGCCGTAGTTGGATTTGTCATATTTGCGGACTCGTCCTCAAATGTTCTTGCTCGAGGCAGAACGAAGCGGACGGAGTCGTTGTCGAGACGCGTATTGGCTACTTTCTCGTTACGGTTTTGCTCCCGACGTTATTATCGTGTGTTGACATCTCTAGTGGTATAACGCGTTTCCTGAATTTTTCTATTTCTCTTTTCCTCACTTCCCGGCCCCTCTGGTCTCTTCTTTCCCCGTACTCACTTGTCATTCTTCTGCCTCGTTCTCGTTCTCGTCGCAGCCCGCGCATTCGTCTCACAACTCGCCAATCGTCATTTCTCGCCCTATACTATTAAATACATAACTAGCAATTAAGAGTTTTAACGATCCGCGACGCAAAAGTTTATAGGAATCGTCGCCGATAGGACGCGAGATTTCCGGTCGACTTTAGCTCTCGGCACGAAAGTAAGATAAGTAAGTAACTCGCGCGACACGCTGATGATCGCGCGCGATGGGAACCGTCGTCATTCGTCATAATGTGTCTGTGTATATATATGTATATCATTATGTACATTATATCTGTTACATATTATGTACATACGTATATGTATATATATATATATATATTTATTTAAAAAAAAAAGGGCACCTCTTAGGGCCCGATAAAATTGCTCCATACATACACATCGCTCGCGTCATCCTATCGATACACGTATGATATGTACATATCAATGTGGAAATTCTGATTACATCGGTACGTATATAGATACGTTTATCAATCGCCCATCCTGTAATTAAAGCTCATCATTTTTAATGTATGTGAACTATTGTCGTGGCGTGTAATATTCGTACTTGTATAAAGGCAATCGCCCGCGCTGACGCTCCAATCGTTCTCGCTCGAATCGTCCACGTTGGAGCATACTCTTAAGAACGAATTTCATTATTTTCTTCGAAAACGGTGACAAACCTTGCACATTTTTAATGTACGCCGACAGCTCTGTACGAATAAAGGTTTGGAAGTAATTTCACTGTCCTGCCTGCATTCCGTCGTGACCCTTTTCGAAAAAGATTCTTTAGTATTTATCTTTGCTTTAACATTTCTAGCTTTTATCGGTTAAGAAAAAAATCTGAATTGCTTGTGTGATTCAATGATTATATTTAATTTATATTTATAATTAATTGGAGAAATAAACCTTCAAGTTGATGTTACGTTTGAAATAATTTGAATAATTTAATTGAATCGTAAAATCGTAAATATATTTTATAATATAAAGTGAACTTGCACTTAAAAAAAAAAAAATTATAATATTAATTTATTGATTAATTACAGTAAATTATAGTATTATTTATAGTAGTAAATTATAATATTAATTTATCAGTACATGAATAATAAATACAAATATGAATTAAATGAGAAATTATCTCTTGCAAACGCTTAAAGAAATTGATGAGTTATTCATACATATATAACGTGACAATGAAAGTGATCAAATAGATAGAAACGAGACTCATTTAAAGTAAATTAAGTTTGTCAGTCGTAAAATTTTGTGGCTACGTCATCGCAAACACCTTACATGCGATACATATTTATCGCGTTATTTATTTTTGCTGTCGTAAGATAATTTTAAAATATGCTTCGCGAAGACAGCACGGACAGCTCATAAATTTCTCAGGCAGAGTAAATAAATTTTCTTCGTCTGGTTAAAAAGTAGAAACTAAAATAGTACAGTTCGCGAATCGTACGCTGCGGGCCAGCCGGGACTTATTACTACTTTGCATTGCAAATTTAAATTGTTTTCAGCGACTGGGGGATGATGCGGTCTTTGAGGATAAAACGCAAGATACACGATGCTATGTATATAACACATATTTCAACGAAACATTGCATCGCAAATGGCTACAGCACTTCGTTTGAAGTACAAGGTTTGAAGTAGTATTTCTGAAAATTCTAAAAATAGGAATACACTTTTTTTATGTTTATTTGTTTATTTTGTAGAAGTTCCAATTGTGCATTGGTTTGGTACAGATAGTAAACTCAAGTCAAAAAACCTAGTCATTATTTTAATAACAAAGAATTAATAGAAGATAATTGAAGATATTTTTAATATTAAAGATTACACGAAAAGAACGGTTTTTTTGAAAATTTTAAAATTTTAGCTGAATACAGATTAGAAAATTAATTTTGTTGAACTATCAAAATAATTATGTAGAAGGCTCGAAGTTGTTAGAATATCAAAATTTTTTGCAGTGTTGCTTATTATTTTTAAGATTCCAAGAAAATTAATTTACTAGTTTAACAAAATTATTTTCAGATCCGTATTCAGAAAAATTTTAAATCAGCAAAATCATTTTCTACGTGTAGATTAATATTAAAAAATTAATATTAAAAACTAGAAAATTAGAAAATTATTTCCTAAGTATATACATACGTAGATCATGAAATTTGTTTCTCAGTTAATATTTATTGATTTTTTTGTGTAAATTTTGTAAATTTTCTTAAATTTTCTTTAAAACTTATGAATTCTTTAAAAATGGCAATTTTAATAAATGTGTAAAGCTTTCAGTTTTTGAGAACGCACAATTCTAGATTCTCTGGGTTTTTCAAGTTTTATATTCTGAAAACTTAATTCTTTAAATTTGAGGATCTTAAAATTCTTAATATCCGCAAGTATGTATCTTTTCCTGTATCGGGAACGTAAGATATTTACAGCTTTCAATCTTTGAAAGTTTTAATTTTGATGCTTACTGCTTATCTTTGAACACTACTCGGATCTTTATTTTAAACCTGTTTTGATTTTAATCTTTTTCTTCTTCCTGTATTTTTTGATTCGATATGTTGGATTCTGTTGATTTTATTCAATTAAGAATCGCACCGCTGGCTTATTTACTACTTCAATAGCTTCGAGAAATCGTTATCCTTGTCCCACGTCGTTGAACATCGTCAGTGCAATACCCTTGCGCATAGTAAAATCGCAGATTATTCCGCGTAGAAATCCGCGCATAAATCTTCATGGCAAAGCAGGCTTGTCTTGCGAAAAAGTAGATATCAAAATGATACAGTTCGCGATTCGTCGTAAGATAGGCTTTGCATTATAAATTCAAATTGTTTTCAGCAATCATGGGGCGATACGAACTTTGAAGATGGAACGCGAGATGTATATTTTCCACATTGCACATATATTTCAGTTTCGCCGCGAACCGTTGCGCCGCAAATACATTCTTGTCTGCATTTGAAATTTAACGCGCGGTAGATTGCAACATTTTGTTAACATTTCTCACGTCAGCGTTATAACATCTCTTATTTTTTACAGCGTTTGTGATCTGGAAATCTCTTTCGTTGCGATTAGATCAATTAAACAAAAGCTTAAACCAAGAAATGTAATTAAATAATTTTTTAAGAATTAGATGAATAATTGACATAATCGACTTTGTTTTTTTGATCTTGAAGTTCATATATTACAATACAAATTAAAAATTTTAATATTGTAAATTATATTAATATCTGCTACTAAAATTATAAGTACTAAAATTATAAAATCAATTTAAATAAGAGATTACTTTTATGTTATATGAATTCAAATTAATCCTACATGGATTTGATCCCCGCATTTTTATCTGATCAATTCTGTGATTATTTAAATATTATTCTTTTTTCGTTTATTATAAAAATACTAAACTAGGAAACTAAAATTTATAATAAATTCCATCAAATTTTCGATATTATTATTTAATTCATATAATATAACGATAAATCGGTTTAAATTGTAAATAATAATTAAAATTTTATCAACTTTTAATTAATAAATAATTTAATTAAAATTTGATTTAAAGTTCAGTAATGAAGCTTCAGTATATAGTTACGAATTTTGAGATTATTTGTTTTAATTTTTTTTTTTTAACAATTGTATTCTCGAAATGAGAGAGACGTGTTTTTGTATTAATTTTTCTGTAATTACAAAAAACTGTGATTGAAAAATTGTTTTCTGAATCATGTGGATTCATCACGAATTATTTTGTGTTGAATTCTATTTGTTTTATGCATATAGACTGCAACTGTTCACTCCAACGCGATCACAGAGTGGTACATGTCTATCTATTTTCAGCCACAGTAGAGTACATCCTTGTGATATATTTGCACTCGGACATAACTGTTATACAGACAGACGGTCAAAAGCTGCTGCACTCAACGTTTATTTCTAGAGATCTCGTATATTAAACTAACCCGTATGTATACTAATTAACAACTTTTTTATCATGCAGGTAACATGATACGATATGATTTTTAACAATAGTTTAAAATAAAAATTTGAAAATTCATAATTATATATTGAAGCTTTAATAGAATAAATTTTATTAATTAAATTTTATTAATTAACAGTTAACAACCTTTATTAATTATTTACGATTTCAAGCAATTCTCTATATTACGCGTAACTAATAATATTATTAGAAATTTAATGGAATAAATTCTAAATTTTAAATTTTATACAATAAATGTAAAATAATGTTAATAATTATATATAATTATTGATTGGATAAAAATGCATAGATCAAATTAATTCGTGTAAAGTCAATTTATATATAAATTCAGATATACTTTTTACAATATAAAATAAACATATCTTATTAAAGTTTATTTTGAAATTTTAGTACTACACGCAGACGTATTAACACATATGATTAACAATATCATTAATTAAAAATTATATACACGCGTTATAGAGCTCTTTCAAGATATTCTCTCAAAAGTAATCCCGTGGAAATTATACTGTGCATGGAAATTATACCATGCATTACGTCCCACAAAATTTAATTTTTCACTCGCTTTCAAGAACTGTTAAATATAGTTTAATTGACTGCATGACTTTGGCTAATTCCGAGACTAATTTCGTCGTAGTGAATAACATTACCTTAGGTTCACATACTGGGGCGCATCGCTGGAGCATTAAGTCAAGTTAATCGTGATATATGACACGTTGAGCATGTGGAGAAGTCTCGCCCATACTGAGTTACATCCTATATCTTCATATGTGTCAGCTTACCTTTAGGTAGTACGTACATCGAAATAGATAGTATACCGTCTGCTTGTAACATACTGATAGCACTTCGTGCTCCAAGGAGATTATCGGAAATTTTTTAAATCCTTAAACTACGCAATTTTCAGATTTATAATGTTAGAATTCAGGCGAATTTAATATTTAATTAAGTATCAAAAATTGAATTTGTTTAATTGAATTTATTTAAATCAAACTTAATTTACTTAAAAATAAAATAAAATAATAATGAGTTAATATTGATTGATAAATAAACAACTAAATATAAATAAATCCACTCAGTCTGAGGTCTGGATCCTATCTGAATGCTATTTTTTTTTTTTAATATTTTTTTAATATTTAAAAAAAAATCCGTGATTGTATACACATTTGTTAAATAAATTAATTTAAATCTAATATTCAATTTAATTAAATTCAATCTATCTATTGCATAATTTCAAAAATAACAAGATACTCGATGCGTAAATTATATTATACACGTTAGATTTTTTATTTATATTTAATTTAACTATAAAAATCTTAATACACATAATATGTTGTTCTCTGTAAAATTTCGAACAATATATTGCCTCGAAAATGTATTTGTCTCGCAGCTAATAAAAATTAAGCAAATAAAAATTGTTATATAAATTGAATGTTATATAGATTGAAAATACTGATGTAATTATATTCTGTTTTCTATATCTATTTCTATATCTATTTTATTATTTTTACAATTTTTTTAATATCCGAAAATTTTCAAAATTCGATTATAACGAATGAATGAGATGATACGGATGTAGCTTTACAGTTGAAACGCGATCAATACGAAAGCACATGCATAAAATATTTGAAACTGCATATTGGGCTCAAAATTATGCGAAACGATAGACATTTGCATTTAATGCGTTTGCGAATGAATATTAATATAATTCAAGCAGACATTAATAGTTATGCGATATTTCCTGGAATTGACTACAAGCATTTTCGTCAAGTTGCATTTTATCAAATAACATCTTGTAGCGTCTGAATTTTAATGTATGATTATTGAAATTGTACCGCGTCTTTGCGCATCCGGTAATAAGCAACGTTTGAAAATTATTGGTACACGATCGAATAAACGTATTATACACACGACAAACTATTCACAAAGCTTTTACGGTTAAATGCAATTTCCGCAGGACTGAACGTTTACGAAGCTTTATAAGCTTGTTTAACGAAAGAGTTAATTAATCTATAATTAAGATTAATAATAGAATTGTAGATGTAATATCGCGATATAAACGATAAAACATCGAGTTTGCTTGTAAAATTGCTCTCGAGTACTTCTGACCTAAGATATTTCAACCTATCTGTCGAAAAAAACGTCGATTTAAAATTGATTAAAAAATTCATGGTCAAAAACCACGCGGAGACCGAGATGCTCTGCGTACGGTATCTCTCGATATCAATTGCTTTTATCCCTGTTCGTCGTCCAGGCGGCGCGATCCTTTACCGATTTGCCCTTTCCGGGAGAATGATGTAAAAGGTGAAAATCCGCGGTGCACAAAGTCGGATACGATGGTGCCACTGGTAGAGAGACGTGACCCGGAGGACAGCGCGAATAATTCATTGAAATCCAGCCGGATTTAGGGAGGAAGGCGGCGAATTCCGGGCCCGAATGCCGAGGGGTCGTCATTCTCGTCGGAGATTTTCGTTCACCCTCTCGTATGCCATTAGTCGATACTCTTGCGGACGTCTCCGACAGATGGTCGTTTCGCCGAGCGAAAAGATGTAGTGGCGAGAAGAGTGGAGGGACGAGGGAGAAGGCGAGAGGGAGAAAATAGCTCGATTTCTTCTTATGATTCTATATATAGATCTCACATCCGCCT
Organism: Cephalotes varians; assembly: GCA_037157785.1. Classification (NCBI taxonomy): domain Eukaryota; kingdom Metazoa; phylum Arthropoda; class Insecta; order Hymenoptera; family Formicidae; genus Cephalotes; species Cephalotes varians. The sequence continues at coordinate 618,038 of JANQDE010000041.1, read as the reverse complement.
TTTTCTCGTTGCCCGATATTAATATCGCTTCTTTGCGTGATCCTTCATTATGATTACTCTCTTGCTCGCGATTTTCCTCCGAAGAAAACGAAGCTCCTACAAGTAACTCCGCGGTAATTTCTTACCGCGACGACATGGTTCCGCTGAGTTGTGATCCTTATGTCCATAGATATGACGAAAACTCGATTAAGACTGTTCGCTTTTGTCGCACGCACGGCGCGCTCCAGATCTGTGTTTGCTCGTTAGATTGTCTGTAAGCTTGCGCGTCTCCATCACGCAAGCACATCTCACGATATAGATGGATATCTTTAAAGAAAAATGGGATAATAAAACGGAATATCTTTAAAGAAAAAAATTAATTTTTGTTATTAAAAAAATAAAGTTCTAAGTTATAAAGTGTTATATAATTATAAAATAATAATAGACTATAATATAATATAAAGTTATAATAATAAAATATAATAGAGTTATAATAATAATGAAAATGATAAAAATGATTTTATCTTTCATGCTTTACGGACATCAAAAATTATCGATAATAACAAATGACATCGACATCGTAAATACGTGTCAAAAATTACGAGTAAACAAGCTTTGATGCAGTATACAAAGCGCACAATCAAGAGCCGATTTCTCAAATGCCGATTAATTCCTATTGTCTACGGTTCCGTCATTCGCGGCGCGTTAACGGTATTAATTAATCATTGGCCGAGCGACGGTTGTAGACATCGCTGAGGCAAATAGCTCGTTGCTACTTGGAATTAATTAGATTTCGCACGCTAGAGTTAACATTGAAGGATATCTTAATCCGCCCTGTTTCCGGTCGAGCGTGTAGACATATAGTGAAATCATCTATCTGCGTCGGCTAAGTCGGCTGATATGAGTATGATTGAACGATTGCACGGATATTGCGGAGTTTTAAGCGTCATCCGTTACGTTTGATTACGTTATAATAAAGTTCCGCCGGAAGTTGCCGCTAAATTGAAAGCTTCCTTTTACAAAAGTGATTAATCCCCTAATTCAGCGTGAAAATTCGAAGTGTAAATTATTCAGATATTAACGATATAAGATATTTTTTTCTGTTTTATATACATAAGTATATTAAAATATAATTTTTTAAAATATTATTCAAAAGTTTTGCATAGTAATATTTATACTGCATAGTAATATTTATATAGTTAAAAATAATTTTACACTTGGAAATATAAAAAACTGACAAAATTTGTCTCTCATTTGCAAATGAAAAAGCAAATCTTTGGTTCATTTGGCTCTTATCGATTTCCATATACGTGGTATCTTTTGGCCCTCCGAATGCCGTAGGTTATCACTGGATGCATGCAATCGACACGATAATTCGACATGTAATCGACAGGTAGCAGTCGATTCATCATGGTTCATTGACAGCATTTCAGGAAAATCCTTCCATCTGCGCTAAAAATAACGTGTTTCGCCGTCCCGAGAGTGAAAAAAATGGAGGAACATTGGCAGGTAAAATGGGAAGCAACCTCTCAAGGGAAGATATTGTCGATTAGTATTTTTCATAAATTCTTTGCTGTCATTTTTCATTTTATTTTCATTATTATATAAATATTTTCGTTATTATATAAAAATATTTCTTGTTCTACTCTCATTCTATTATCATTTATATTATTTAATTATTGTCATTATTTAATCTTAATCTTATTTAATCTTATCTCTTATCTCGTTATTTTGAAATAGTATTTCTTTGCATCAATGCTTTACACTTTAATCACTTGATCCGAATTACCGTTATTGATAATTTGCAAATGATGTTTTAACACGATCTGTATGCACATTGTTGTGTTTACGATGCCAGTTGATCATTGTGTGCAATATTGTATGTTATGTTGCAAATATTTGACGCATGATTAAATAGAATATTGGTGATATGTTCAATAATAATCATACATTCATAGGACCAAATTATATTTTTCGATGCATCACGCAAAGCGTAAAACTGGAATGTATAAACTGGAATGTATAAATATCATAAATTATTCGAAATTAAGTGAAAATACAATAATAACATCGTGTCATCCATTTATATTCTCAAAATTCAATTTGAAAAAACGTTAAATAAACTTTTGATTTCGCATATTAAGTAGATCCTTAATTAAATTTTTGAAACGTTTTTGAAACGTTAGTAAAATAAAAACGTTTAGAAAAGAAAAATCTGACAAAGAGATTGTTTTATCATTTTCATGTTTTATCATCATGTTTATGTTTTTTGTATATATTTATTAATACTAATAGAACTGAAAACAAAGAGACAGAGAAAAGAGAACCTGAGTTGTAAAATTGATTTTTTAAAGCATTCTTTGTTCGCAATTCAATCAGCAATACTCAAAGAGATCATTTTTCTCATACAGGAATGTAGTCATCATCTTGAATAACATATATAAATTGATTTTATAGAATAATTCTTCCTCGTAATTATAGGATTGAAAAATGTCTGCCGAAGTAAAAGATTCTTTCTCTTTAAGAGAAAAGAGTTTTCCAGGTGGAAGGGAAGAAGAAAAAGAAAAAAATCACATTATTATAAAATTTTATTCTTAATTAAAAAATTTCATAAAAACACAAGACACACAGTGTGTCCGGATAGTTCACCATTTGCTAGATTATAATTAAGAATTGAAGCAATTAGCATATTAGAATAAGTGACTATTGTTCTACGTGAATTATTTTTTGCGAAGAAAATCACACGTACACAAAAATATTTTAAAAGAATTTTCAGAAACATTTTTCAGGAAAATAGAGAAGTCTGGCAAAAATAATTGTCCGGATAATAAGTTTCGTTCTGTATGTTATGATGTAAATCTATATTTAAAAATGAAAGAGGTTGTCATTATATTTCCGTAAGAATTTAAGAATTCCAATTACACCGTTGTCTCGTTACTTAGTACAACTTACGATCACTATTTTGCGGTTCTTTACAATATGTTCGAGCTCCAATCTGCTTTTAGCCAATATACCCGCCTGACTTGGCAGAATTTCTTCCCCCATCCGTCGCATTGGAGATGCGAGCTTGAAAACACGTTTATTGAAAATTTTATTTGCTCGACTCGTCTACATGTTTTATCCTATTGGCTTGAATTTTCACGAAAGAATTTTAAAGTATATATGATTTGACAGCAATTACGATTGTGTGTAATGTGTCATGTAATATCAAAAATTATAAAAATGAAAAAATTACGAAACAATAAGAGAGGTTAATTAAATTTCTGAATTTATGAAATCAGCTACAAGAAAACCAACTCCAACTTTGCCCATCCGCCAATGCTGTGTATAATGAAGAAATAATTTTCATTTATCCTCCTTCTCTTTCTCTCTTTTCTTCTTGTTCTTCGTGATTCCTTTAATGAAAGATTAATAATTCAATGAATGTTTGCAATCACGATACATTTTATGCACAAGCTTCCTTCCATTCTTACGATATGAAGATCGATGTTCGCCTATGTTCTTTTTGTCCATGTGATTTTCAATAAAGTTTATAAGCTGCTCGAAATGATGATCGATGTAGAAAGGTTTGATGCGCGAGAATCGACGCGCGTAAGACAGAAACATTAAAAAGAGAGACGAGAATCTGTGTCAACAGCGGATCTGCGAGAGATACGGACATTGATTAATCAATAGCGTAAGTGTTCGCGACGAAGATCAAAGAGCGTCAGATGTTAATCGGGCAAACTTGCCACTTTCACGTCTGAGTTTGCGAAGCTGCGCGCGTCTTCACGTTACGAAAGCTCTACTTGATGCTTTTCTGTCCGTTTCCCGATTGAAGTGACATTCCTTTGCGTCGCATTAATTTTGAAAATGCGCGTCACGAAGATTTCTTTTTACATTTCAGAAATTAAGAATAGAAAACTTTTAACGGCATTACTCAAATAACGACAGTTCAAATTGACAGAAAGACTACGTGTAAGCGACGTTCCTCGAGGGATAAATAATTTAACGTGAAATTGCATCGACGCTATTAAAGTCACAACATCACCAGCTTTTATTCCGATACATTTACCCTCGCGTTACAATAATTAAACGCATTCCGCGTATCCGATCGCCAGTTTTTCTCTTTTCATTTCGGTATACACAATGTATATATTTCAGCTTTTAATGAAAAACTTCCATTCTCTCGTCTCCATTTCCCTCCCCTATCAGCGCGGCTCGTAATTCTAAATAATTTGTAATTCTATTGTAGCGCTTTTCCAGATCGCAGTTTTCGCCGCGCATTCACGCCGATCGTTTCCAACGATTTCGCTCATCACGGCCCATTACCTTTTCTCGTAAATATCGTCTTTCGAGGGCCCGCCGTGAAAGGGATCATCAGCGTCGCGGCATTGCAGCCGATGCATTCAGCCGCGCGACTAGTACCTACCCCGCCGCGCCAGGCGGAAATTAATTTATTCTTCTCGACTCGCCACGTTCGATTCGCGTTTATCACTCGCGGCACGATCGCGAGGACACACGCTCTGTTTACGGGGCAACCGTTTTCACGCAAATTTGACTGAACGAAATCCGAAAATATCCCTTGCCTCCTCCCCTATTCCCTTCGTAATTTTATCACTAAAGTTTATTACGCTTTACGGTACGTTCCACGTTACGTTACAATTACACGCTGCAACACATTTTTTCATTTGATCGTTTATTTGATACGTTGATCCGGAACAAACGTTTCGAAAAATTGGGGACAAAATGATTTAAAACAAAAAATCTTATGAGATAGATAGATAGATAGATAGACATATAAATAAAAGGAGAGTTTTCTTTTTTTAGTTTATTTAAAAATTTTTTTTAAAATTTTATATTGTTTATATTTACAAATGTTATAAATTATTATATATTATTTATATATGCGGATAATATTATGAGATAAATAGATAGACAGACAGATAAAGGGAAAGTTTTCTTTTTTCAATTTATTTAAAAAATTTTTTCAAAATTTTATATTGTTTACACTTACAAATGTTACAAATGTTATTGATGTATAAAATGACGGATAAAATTCAGATAACAGAAAATACGTTCTCAAACAGTTTACATTATATGCGTCATTTTAAAGTTCATTTTTACGTTTATTTTAAACTTTAAACGTTTATTTCAAAGTTTATTTTTTACATTACATCCAGAAAAATATAACAGTTGTCCGTAATGCAAAGATAACCGGGCAAATTCTTTTCCATCAAAATTTATCATTAAAATTTATTGCACAGTCCATACGTTATCACGTGCAGTCGCATATTGCGCTACTATTTATAAACAGATGAAACTTGAAAGATAAAGGGCGCTCATTTCCAAACAGATTACAACGCATGATCGTACTTAACTGTTAAACAACTACAAAAAATTTATTTGTTTATTTCTTGTTATTTACTTATTATTTATTTATTAATTTTTGTAAAAACTTTTACACTTTATAATTAGAGCAAACGCATTCACATGTGTTTATGTAAATAATCTCGCTTGTTTTTTTATTGTAAATTGTCACGCGTCTAATCTAATCATGAATAAAATTCAGATACAGGACACCCTATCTCATCGTATCTCATCATGGGGTTTCCGTTCAAGTTTGTTCGACTTGCTACCTCTTCTCGCTTGTCGGCAGACTTCGAACTCATCAGCTGTAAGACAATGTTTGTCTAAAATTTGAGATCGTTATGATGCGAGTTTAGTTAGGAGCGAATAATGTCTCGATATACTCGCGGATATGTCCGGAAATTTGACTCGCTTATATCAATGTTGTCAATCAATATTGAATAGTTTAGATGGGATACCAAAGCTAATCGGTAATCGGATTCCGTTGTACTCTCGCATTCTATAACAACTGGCTTTTAAATAAATAAATAAATTGCAAGAGAAGCAGATTTTCGTTCGCAATCTTTCGGCGAATGAATCATTTAAATATAACCGATGGTACCTGATCAAACAAGATCCTCTGTCAAACGTCGCAAATTTACCGGCGCGTTTTCTACTTTTTCATAATTCAAAATTAAGGATTAATTTTGAGAATTGTGGAGCAAAAGCCGAGCAAAAAAACCGAGCGTTCGATCGAAGTGAGATCGTTCAACGAGATTCGATTTCAGACATTGCAGAGGCATTTGCGATAAAAGAAACGATAACAATTCCGAAACTTCCCGTACATCTTTCGTCGTACCTTCCATCAGATATAAGTGCCGGTGACTTTCATCCATCGACGTACCCGTTTGCAAGTTTTGCGAAATAGATGCGGGAGGAGTTTCCAAGCGCTTTCGTATAAGTCCTATCGCGTGACACACGGCTCAGTCTCTCTCTCTCTCTCTCTCTCTCTCTCTCTCTCTCTCTCTCTCTC
>JANQDE010000041.1:547362-610899 GCA_037157785.1 Cephalotes varians | reverse complement strand
CTCTCCGCTACAGGCGCTCTGTCCAAAGGAATCTTCCGCGAAGGATATTTGTCAATGAGCTTAGGCAAAAGGGCACGCAGGCAAATGGATTTTGCGGACGGAAACCCGATAGAAATATATCAGACATTAATTTACGCCGATACGTTTGAGTTCCTTAATGAAGTTCTTTTCAAAACTTTCTTACAAAACCCTTATTTGTGAAAAAAAAAGAATTTTTCATGAATTGTTTCATTGTCCTATATACATATAATTCAGAAACTTATAAAAGTTTTTTATTGAAAGTTTTAAAAATCTCACTCCAAAAGGAAAACAGGTAAATTCGCGTTTATTCACACGAAGGTTTAAAGAGCATTTTAGCGTAAATATATAACTGAAATATATAAACATATAAATGTTACAGTTATGTTATATTATATTAATTCCATATAATCGTAGCAAAATTCTATATTAATTCTGTATTAAATATCATATCTGTATCATATTATATTAGTGTATTAATAACTATAATTATTAATTCAACAAAATAAAAATCTTCGACCGAGCTTGTGATATTAGTAAAGTAAACCAAACATGCATATATATAATAAAAATAAAAAAATAAGCATTCTTCTCCGGTCTGTCTTTTTCTTCGAAAAACAAAATTTTCTATCTATCGATCGACTTCTTTACATGACACAATTTGTCAGATCGCGATGCCTCTCGCGTGACAACTGCAAATCATATATATATATATATATATACTGTACAAGGACGACGTAGTCCCCGCGCATTGTTCTATATTTCCAATAAACTTATGCAAATACACGACGATCTCATCCTTCCCGTCCGCTGATCCAAAGCAAGCTAAACAACCTGTCGTAAGCCAGTTCCAGCAGAAGAACATCGAATTCCCTGGCGTAGTATTCGTGCCGCTTCACAATTTTCACGGCATTTATGTTCTTTGCCGTTTTCGTCGGGAATTTCCATGACAGATGTCTGATTCCGCCGAATAAATCCTCGCTGCTTACAATGAATAAATACCCGCTACTCGCGGCACAAACCGATTCTTTGACATCCGCGATGATCGATGTTATTAGGCAACTATTTAGTCCGAGCATGCAATACACGTCACTCGGCGGTGGGAACATGATTACGATCTTATCGGGGAACAGAATGACAAATTGTCCCTAACCCTTCAGGTCCGTCGTCTGAGCTTGTATCGAAAAAAAGAGCGAGCACGATCGCTTGTATTGCTTTCGCGAATCTGGTCGTGTTCGTAATTAATCTTGATTAATCTTTCTGCTACCAAAGTATTTTGCAGTTTGTTTTAGATGGACAGAGTTTCCGAAAAAGAAAAAGAATAGATGTAAAATCAATCTTAAGATCTTGAGATCTTTATCTAAGATTCTGAAATTCTTTAAGATGTGATAAACACAAGTTGTAATCGAGTAAATATTCATTTGAAGACGTAATCGAATATACATTTATTACATAACTATTTGGTATTGAAAATTCAACATTCTTAAGATCTATTCTGAAATTTTAAGGCCGATAATACGACATATAAGCATTCATTTCGTGTATTCATTATACAGTTATTTGGTATCGAAAATTCAGCTTTAAATTTACTTTTACATCCGTGGGGCCAAAAAAGTATTCGACGAGGTTTTTATTTAATCGCAGCGTGTTTCGCTCAGCTTGGTATGTTATTATATATATATATATATAGAAAATGTTATGTTAATGGCTTTGCCAGTAAATATTCAAAATAAACGATTCTATGCATGACCGAAGCAACTTGGCATGAGCGCAAACGAAAAGCAACCGTCGGAAATAATGCGAACCGATCGAAAGTTTCGCAAAGCGTAATACCGAGCTCGACGACGCAAAAAGCTTCTAATGCGAAACTTCTACCATCAAACTCCATCGGCCGTTTACCACATGATGCTTTATCAGACTCAGCGTGACGCAATAATTGCCAAAATGTTAACTACTTGTTGCACGACAACAAATTTCAATTTCAATTCGCGCCGGATGGAATCTCGACAAATATCGGCACACTTATCTTCAACGGAATTTATTTCGCGAAAAATTTGTGACCTCCACTCGCAAGATCTGCGAAGCAAAGAAGAAAAATCGATAGGATATCTCTGATGCAGCGGTTTAAGTGGACGCAGCAAAATGGAACAGAAAAAAACTCTAATTGCTCTCTAATTGCTTAGAAAGTTTTTATCTTACAATTCTTACATAACGTGCAATCATATTCAATCCATGTTCGATTATATTCATATTCAATATCATTCATATTTATAATCAATTTTTTATTAATCCTTTGATTACCACGCGTCTCTGTAGTGGCTTCTCACTAAACGATCTTTTAAATAAGACATTACTATATTGGTCCTTTTCTATATCTCGCTATCAAGCAAGAATGTCTCAATTGTTTTAATCTGTATTTGTTTCATTGAAAAAACATTCGCGTTTTTAATCGCATTCCGGATGACAATGAGTTGTGCATACAATGATGCAGCTCTGCCATCAGCTCAACCAAAAGAATAAACTTAAATATATCACGCGTGATTGAGTATGAGATTCTCGGACTCTTAGAAATCTTAAAATATAAAAGAAATACTAATTTGTAAAAATCTGTGATTTTGCAATCCAGAATTGGTGTAAGAAACGAAATCGGAATTGCAATATCGATAATATTTTATGCACAGTTACGTTCAATGCGGAAAAAATCGTGTATTGTATCCGGGGCGGTGGATGACTTCTTATCGATTCGTATTATCTCGGAACGCGTCAGACCTACCCTTACAGGACTCGTAGGAATGAAGCAGAGAATGGGGAAGTGAAAATACCGATCGCGCATAAAGTACGCGCGCCGGACAGCTCTCTTCCAGATTAAGCGGAATTTCAGAGCGAAAGTTTCTGTTGATAATAATAAAATTCCTGTAGGGTGTCTCAAATTTATTGCATTTTTTTAAAGCATATAAATTTTTTTATCATTGCTATCTCCAAAAATAAATTAAGATGTATTAAAGCGGTGATACGAATAACGAAAGTTATTTGAAATTCTCATCAAATCATATTTTTAAATATAAATACATCGGGAATATTAAATAATTTTCTCTTTGGGGAAAATACTTGGCTTCTTGTAATTTTATTCTCCTTCGAGTATGTTGTAGAGGAAGAAAAGGTGATGTTTTGATTGTTTCACATTGTACCTTTTATGATAACTTGTTAATGCTAACATTTGCTTTGTAACGTTGCTTATTACACTTTTCGTTACGCTAACAAACTTCTAATGAAGCAACGATGTTACACGTTCCTGTTTATAATACATGAAACAACGCTCACCGTAAACGAGATGCGAACATAAAGTGCATTAGATGCGATCTAAAGTGCATTCTGTAAACTTAATCTACTCTTCTCAAAATGACGCAAATTCTTCATTAATATGTAAAATTATTTTACATATTAATTTTACCGATTTTTTTAACATTCTACAACACTCATCGTATGCAGATATTTATGATTATTTTTGAGAATATTACAAAATAATTAATTTGTCAGTTTCACGATTTTGTTGTTCAGCATTAATCAATATGCTTAAAAAATGATAGAATATAAGATAAATGATAGAAATATGTTAAAATTAATAACAAAAATAATTCTTTAAAATAAATTTTAATATCTATTTAATTTAACGCTAACTTTAAATATAAATTAAATCTAATTATAAATACTTATATTTGTGCAACGTGCAAGCTATATAAATTAAGAGCTATATTGGTGCATATCGATATTTATTTTCCAGATTTCATTTCTTTTTATAAGAAAAACATTTCTTGAATATTTTTTCAATATTATTATGTTGTATAAAGGAGAGGAGGAGGAAGAGGAAGAGAAGAAAAAGAGGGCGATCATTTAAAACTCAAACCGAATGGAACAATAAACTTATATTCCGCTTCATTTTATATCAATTTTTAATTTTGCTTTTAATCTTTATTAATTAAATGTCATATGTATTTTAAAGTTATGTTTTCACTGGATTCTACGTATGTATTGTTAAAAAATGAGTGTAAATATTGCGCAAAAAATATAAATCTAATATGATTATATCATAGATTTCGAAACGAGTTGAATATGAGATTTTAATTTATAATTTATTGTACTTAAAAACTCTTTATCATAAATAAATCATCCACGCACTATCTTTTCATTTCTCAACTTTTATCTATAATATATTGCAGCATAATAAAAACATATTTTATTTAATATAACTAATTTAATAGTATAAAAAAATGCAATCACTAAAGATATTTTATTAATTGCATTATTGAAAAAGAGTGATACTCTCAATTGTGATCATTAAATTGTCCAAAGAGGGACACCGTCCGTCACATATACACATTTTATTTATTTTATATATAAGAGAAATCATCTCATAGAAAATGTTTTTCAAAATAAAAATACAGTCAATGAACATTCAAGAGATGTTGTCATGCAAAATGTTCTAGTATCTGACGCATTCAATCGAAAATGAAAGCGAAAAGTGAAGTTGAGGTGTTTGATTATTTTTAAACAACATCTTTTGGCCGTGTTAAATAAATAATAGTTTTTTTAAATAACAATAGTTTTGTTTTCTCGAGCATACGCGAGACAGTTTAACTCGCTTATAGCCTAGTTCTGCCACGGACATGTAACAGAATGCAATTCCTCCTGAACTACGCGAGTTACTAACGTGCTACTTCTAAAGTTTCAAAGCTAGTATGCTACGATTTAATCGCGTATCGCGTCGTTATTTGTTACATTAAGAAGATTGTTACCCTAAGATGTAGATTGAAGATTGTTACATCAAGATGACACACTCTTCTATTGCCAGTAGCTTTCATTCGAAAGTCCTTCAAAGAAGCTGCTCCTATTACGCCATTCAGTAGTCGCAATGATTACCGTTGGCAGACTAGACGTATTGTTACTGTTGCATTTGCATTAAAATTGGAAGCGAGAAATCAGCAATTTCATTATGATATGTACGTCAAAAAGAAGATGAAACATCGTTTCTGAGACAAAGAATCAATTCGAAAAATAAAAATCAATCTTGATTCAGTAAACCGTAAATAATAAAAGAACACAAATAGTATGCGGAATGACATACAGCAATAAATTGTTAAATAAGCAGGAAAATAAAAGCTCCATAATTATAAAATTCAAAATAATTGTGTGACAATACGTTATGAAAACTACATTATTCATTTGTAAATATAATACAAGATGGGTTAAGATGAATTCCATGAAATAATTAATATTTAAATATCGATTATAAACGTCACAGTTGCATTTATATTGCAAAAATTTTTTATTAATTTACTTTTTCATCTATTAACATTGTTATTAAACACTCGTTTTTCCTTTAACATACAATACAAACGCAAGACTATGATTAAATTTTTTCATATGCAATTTAATTAGAATTAATTTATTTATTACAAAACACACATTATCGCGCGCACGCGCGAGCGTTTTGTAATTATTATAATATTAATAATTGTAGGAAGTTAGTTTCAGTTGGTAAAAATTAAATTAATTTTTATACTATATTTGAATAAAATTAATTAATTAAAATTAAAATTAACTTCTATACTAACTTCTATATTTCTAATGTTGAGCTTTGGTATTTATTTTATTAATATTTATCTTATTTGTATTTATTTTACAAGTATCAACATAATTTCTTCTGCTTATAATTGAGACATTTATGTAATATGCTCCATTCTACATTTATAAAATTATAAAATAACGTCAAACACAAATATTACAATTATTTTTATTTTAGCAAATCTATTTTAGAATTGAAAACTTATAATCTTTTTATAAAAATTAAAGCGAAACTCCATAATAAAATATCTTTCTTCTTTTTTAAGTTCGAATAAAAAAATGTATTTTACAACACACAAATATTTTACAAGAATGTAAATGGAAGTCTTTTTCAAAATTCAATGCAACACTCATTGACTGCTTTCATCATATGATACATCATGTAATTGTTATACGAATGTCATGTGACAAAGAAAAATATGGAATAACATTTCCATTTTTTGAAAAAATAATTTAGGGTCGGTGAAAAACTTCGCAGATAACTGAAAGAATGCGAGAAACGTGAGCCTATGTAAAACATGAACTTGAAGAATTCAAAACTAAATCGATTGTCGCATTTTTATCTCCCGTTATCACAACGTACCTGAAAAAGGGATTCTGACATGACCCGTCTATGTTCCATCCGTTGCACACCGGATACCTGAAACTTTGCAAATAGTTGCCTATAGAGCACTACTCTAACAACCAAGCCGCATTAGCGGAGGACCGCAAAAGATCTACGAGTGCTTGTGGTATGTTTGAGAGCAAATGAGTTATACACCACTTACAGAATAATACTCGCACGTAATCATAATACGACGCTGTGAGATTTATGGCATCCTGCCATAGATTTATGTTGCGTTCACCGTTGAGCCTTCACAATCGCATAACATGATAGAGAAAAGAATCAAGAAAAACAAAATACTTTATCGTACAGCTATTGCAATACGCTATCAAAATATATGATCTGGGATTAAAAAAATTATTTATTTGTTGTTATCCTAAATTATGGCACTCTCGTATTTAATCGTGACACGCAAATAGATTCATAGCTTTTTGTTTGTAAAGTTTGTAATATTTAATTTCACATCTCTTCTGTTTGCGTGCGCAATCAAATAATAAAAACGCGTCTTGACAAGATACATAGTGATGTTAATAAATATTTGATGATATTATTTTCACAAATTTGCGTTTTGCATTCGCAAATTTTTTACATTTCTTTTTTCAAATAAAGTGTCTCGACGGTTAAAAAAAGGGAAATACATGAAGTGAAAGGATAATTTGAGGGTACAAGATACACAGATGTTTTGCGATTTCTTTTTTTATGAAACAATAGTATACAGATATCTATTATAAATTACATTCGTAATAATTCGTGTTGATGTTCTTTACAGAAATATATAGATCGGTGAAGTCGTATCGCGTTTTCTTGTTGTAATTTGGTCTCACGTGATCCATCGCACAATCGCTAGAATTTATATTTATTATCTATTTAAACATAAGTCCCTCGTAGTGTAAGCTCGGCTTGAATGCTCGATGACTCGAACTGCCACGCGTCACATGTCAAGATGAAACGGATCGGATTATGCGGTACATTGACACATTTTCATTTATTTGCTGTTAAAATTAATCAGAAGTCGATGGTGGCTGGCAACATCGTCAACTAGAAAATTTATACGCTATAATTTCGTCCATGATAAATATATTAGCATCATTACATCATATTTATTTAAATATCAAGAAAACGCTATCGCGCGTAATTTCTGTATAATTATTAACGAAAACTTTTTGATAAAAGAGGATTACAATTGGATTACAATTAGTATCAGTAAGTTATTGTCGGACACCATCGAAATCTTTTGCGTATGCAACTCAATAAGTTTGTCGCCAGTAAATAGTATTAGACAACTAGACAACTTTGCGGAAAATGCGATTCTGCGCCGTCCCGATTTAAAGTTCAAATTCGTAATGTTCTGAGCAACTCACTGAGCAATTAAAACATGCAATTGTTGATAATTTTCTAGATTAAACTTCTACTGCAGTTTTAAACGAACGCGAATGCGAGTCAGAGGAATGTACAGTCGAATTACGGTGCGTTCAACAAGACAATGTACAAATACCATCATCTCTCGTGTGTATCTTGCCTGCAAAACATTCTGTTCTTTCAGGTTTATTACTACTTGTGCATTCAGTTTTACATTATGCGCCAGAGCGGATGGTATATTTATCCGTTTGTTGCGAGTCGTTGTTATCCTCGATATCTTGCATTCAAACTTGCAATAAAGTGTCTCAAGCCGTTGAAAATGTAGAACAGCAATTACCTTGTTCATTCCTTATTCATGACCAGTTTAAAGTATATGTTTGAGATATATGCGAAGGAGAAATGTTGTTTTTGATGGCGAACAATAAATAATGCAATTTCTACGTTGTAATGTTACAAAATAATGTATTTATATGATGTATAAAATATTACCTTTCAAATTTCACATATAAATAAATTTGCAATGTTTAACGCTAGAATTATCGATAATTAACGTACATTTATTTGTACTATTATATATATATATTTATTTATTTATTAAAAAAAGAAATGGAAGAGAAAGGTAAATTGATTGATTTAATCATTTACATTTGCAATAAAAATCACGAAATCCAGAAAATATATCGTTATAAACGGTACGTTTGATAAAAAATTATCAATCATTTTGGCTACTAGATGATAGTTCCAGTGTTAATATAATAATAGGAGCATTGTACGAATAAGAGAATAAGATCTTCCATTGAAACTTGAAACGATTTCTCCTTTGCGAAATATAAACGTTATATTTCACGCATCTATTAGAATTTTAACCCTCAAACCCCACCTGGGGTCTATGAGACTCCAGCAAAAATTTGAGCGCACTTTTAAGTAAGAAAAATCTCTTAATTTACATATTATTTTTTTTTACATATTATAGTAAAAAAATTTGGCTTCGAAAAATAAGATTATTGATTCAGTATACTTTGAAGATTATCTATGATTTTTTTCAAGACGAAAAAATGAATAGAGTAATTTCTAGAAACTTTTAATGAGAAGCTGGGGTCCAGTGCACTCTCAGTAAAGTTTATGTTACGGGGATGAAGTGTGAGGGATAAGAGTTAATATAAAACATATAGGTGACTATGGCCCAAATTAAGATCTTCATTTATTTGTACAATGATCAACCGAGAAAAAATAAAATTTCTTTATTTGCAGTCTCAATATGCAAAATTAGCTTTTTTTTACCAGTTTAAGATCTGTCTTTTATGTCTTCACAGAGATAGATTAGCTCATTTTTCGACAAAGAACGTTGCAACTTTTACTAAATAAATTGTAATAAAATTAGTTAAACTATGTTAGCGATGCAAGCTTTGTGTTCCTGATTCCGTCTAATAAGCGACGATGCGTACAATTCCCAGTTTGATTCCATTTCCCGCAGTTCGTTTCCTATCTCGTCGAGATGTTTGTTTCGTTTGCAATTAAAAGTTCGCGCTAAGCCATGAAAATTGTAATACAAAACCGCGATATTGCCGCGCGAATATCTTGGTAATTCGCATCGGGGGATAATAAGTCGGCGGATAAGTTCTATTCATTCTGGCCCCAACACACGGAGAGACACACCCAGTCCCATTCATTGTCCTTAAAACTGTTTTACGGCGTCTACCTACAAACCGAGGTCGGGATGCGCGCGGAGAAATTTACGTTGCCCGTGAAACCTCGCACCGCTTTTTACGCCACGCGGTCGTAAAGATGACGTCGTCCCGAGAATGAATTCACCTTGTTAAAGCCTCCATCATCGTTTAACTCCGGCCATCTCGAAGCTGCCATACATATGATGTCCTGCATTACGCGCGCTGCACCTTCATTTTTCTACAAATTCGCGGCTGACTTGAACATTGCAGAAAGCAAGTACAAATCGGAAGCAGAATAAAGATACTGCTCGACTACGCGCGATACCTTCTGATTTTTTTCATACCCTGCATAAAATGAACACCATAGAAATAAGCCACTCAACAAAAAGATATCGACCTTCTCTTGCTGCAGAATTCTGGCTAAGTCAGCACGCCTGGTGGAAAAACGAAAATATTCGCAACTATCTTCGCAATATCTTCGCCGATTGCGTGCACCATGAAGAGGACTGCGGATCTAAGACGTTTTTTCGCGAGTAGAAAAATCATATGTTTAAGAATACACACGCAATATAATGAAATTACTTGACAAATGACGATATTACTTGACAAATATGCACAAACGTTTTTTACAAAGCTATCTCCCACTTTTCTCATATTCAACGTATTATTTCTTGAAAAGAAATAATTCTTTAACAATGCGTTCTCTTCTTCCTGCATAAAATTGCTAAGTTTTATCGGCATGGATCTCATAGAAGGATTTAAGCTTGACAAACATTATATCAGAGAAATTCGCAACGGCAATCTGTTGCAACTATTTTGTCGCTATATTTGCTGTCTAATAAATGAGATCGGATCAAAGCCAAATAAATTATCAACTCACAATTTCAAGTATTTCATAATCCATGAAAAATATTAATAATTTCATTAAGTAAATATTATTAAAATATTATTTTACATATTTGCGAAATATCACCTGCCTTTTCACGCTCGAGATGTGCGATTTTATTTTTCCATACATGGCTTTAGCTTCATTAGTCAGTTGCTTGCCAGTTAAAACGGCTAAAACAGCAATTTGTTGACGCAATTAATGGCGTCAATTTACCAAGGAATTATAAATCAAAGCCGCGATTCAGCGCGTAAAAGGCAAATCATCTCTCGGAACCGCTCGCAAATACGCGCAAAACGATCTACAAAATTCGCACGGCCTCATCAAAACTGGAAATGGAAACGCTTGTGAGAATAGATTCTAACGAATTGAATGACGAAGGGACTTTCAGCTCATGCAGCTGCAATTCCCTCGGTACTAGTCACAAATACATCGGTCGGTAGATCTCCAATTCCCACTCAGCGCGATATCGCGATACATTACGAATGAACTTGAAAAGACGACACGAGCGGATTATTCAATAATCGCTCGAAGCAGGCGAATCTGGGAAATGAAGCGACAAACTGTCGAGACTTAGAGTTGTGCAAAAATACACAATTAATCCCCGTCGTGACGAAGTCGCTTTTGAAGACTCTACGTTTGCTCGAAATAAAAGTGACATAAGCAAAGCAGCGTGATATACATAAAGTGCAAAGTTATCACCTGTGAATTATCTTTCCTCCCAACTATTCGGCGCGAAATAGATTCCACGAAAATCGTTTTACTCGCGGTATAAATATTTCTTGTTCGATATTTAAAATAATTCCATCCAGAAAAGTACAAAGATTAAATGATGATAAGAATAGCGTGTCAGCGTGCGTTGATGAGAAGTTCGTGATTTCGATTCGGTGATTAAATCCTACCTGTTTACATTCGATGTGTGGACGTGTGTCTCATATTTATACATTTTGTCTGCTTTATTCTTATAATATATATTTACAATTTATCTTACTTCAAAAATCTCATGTTTCGAGAGCTGCTTTACGAACTGTTCGTTGGACAATTTATTAGACCGGCGAAGCCCCGTTATCGATTCGTTGTAATGCGGCAAGAAGCCGAAACATGCTTTTGAGGATTACGGTAAGTCGCCACTAGGCAAACAGATCTTCGGAAATACGCGGAATGTGTCGGAAATATCGCCATTCTTTTTCACAGATTCTTTAACTAATTATAAATCAAAGTTAATTTTCTTCTTTTTTATTAGCGAAAAAACTGTTAATTTGACAGAAATTCTAGATAATATTTATAAATTTCACGTTTAATTGCTTTTCTAAAAAAAATCCATTTTGATTCAAGTAAATTCTATTTCAACAGAATTTTCACCTCTTTGTTAAAATATATATTTCATTCTAAATTGACCGAGAGAAAGAAATATAGCTGAAAGTAACAACAGTTCCGAAACATTTCGCAGAGTCGACCAATCCAATTAATCTTCTCATGCAAGGATTTACTTCTTTCAAGAAAGAAAAAAAAACATGTGAGAACATAATTATAAAGAAGTGTGTTTTACCAAATAATAGGGAAATATATAAGATAATAATAGAGAATGTTAAAAGTATATATAGTAAACGCTATGATTTTAGCTTCTAAAAGCTCTTAAAATAATGAGTCAGAGAGACTCCTCTGCCAATCTTAAAGCTCTTTATTAAAAGAACTTATTCATTAGCATAAAGTTTGTAGACCCTTTGGACGATCTCTCAAACAAGAATTTGTATCAATTAAACTATTATGTAAAGTAGAAATATTCGATAATGTTCCGAGATCAAAAATGCATGAGAAAACTAAGAAACGATACGCCGCGCGCATCGATGAAATAAAATATCAGCCGTCGATTCTTACGTGGAGGAGATGCAGATACGTCTTTCTTCGAGGAGACCCTTGCGACGGATTCTTCCCATTAAATCACTCTCGAAACTCGTACTTTACGAGGGCTCTCCGCGCTGTACCATGACGTTATAGCGTGCCGCTTGCACCAACACTCGACGATCCTCGCGTATGGTTGCTGGACAAACAATCTATTTAACGGTTCACCGAGAGACGCGCCAGCGATCACTACTCGTTCGGAACGAGCCACTCTCGAAGGGAGGCCGCGCCCTGTCAAATTTACACTGCGGTCGCTCCGTCGACCGTTATTACGCGTCCGCGTCGGACGCCGCTATTCCAGGGGCTTCTCCGCTGTCATGTACCTCCAGCGTCACACGAGAGGCCGCTCTCTTCCTCGAACGCGGGAGAAAGGAGCGCATTAACTCGTCCTTTCGAAGGGACACCGGGGAATCGGCAGAACGGGTATCGGAGGCATCGACGGCGACAGCAGCAACAGCAGCAACAGCGTCAGCAGCAGCGAGGGGTTGCCGGCCAACGAACGGCAAGGACCGGCGGCGGATTTCGTGGGTGGATTTCGCATGCGGTCGTTCATCACGTCGCTGGATATCGCCGCGCTGTTCGGCTCTGCCGAGGGACAGCTTATCGGCGCGGCGTTCATTGTGTCGCTGGCATTCGCGTTGTTCGTAGAATCCCGGGAGCAGCGGCTGGCGTGATGGGCCAGGCAGGCAGCGTAGGCGATCGCGTGCGGGATGTAGCTCTGGTCGACGCTACCGGAAAACAGGGCGCTCGCGAGGGGCCCGACAGCGAACACCGGCACATCCTCACCCCCGTGCGTCGCCCACGCCCTCGGCACACCTGCCGTCTGTAATTATAGTTGTTACAGATGCAATTACTGCGTCTAAATCGGACAGGGGAGATTGCACGGGGCTTTCCGGTGCGTCTTGTCAATAGAAAATTTGACAAGGTTGATAAGAATGCGATTAGACAAATTGAATTTGATGATAGATGACTAATAACAACTATAAATTCATAAACGACTACCTGGGAAGAATGATTTTACTGAAGTATTTCAAAATTTAATTGGATATAGATCTGGAAATAATTTTGTCTGGACTATCAAAATAATTATGTAAAACGCTTAAACATTCTTAACAATGCCGCATTCTAACATTCTAGCAACTTCCTGTAGTTTCCTACATAATTATTTGAATGGTCCAAATAAAATTATTTGCAGATCTGTATCTAGCTAAATTTTTAGATAGCAATACCATTCTTTGTAGTATTGTTTTGTGTAACGAAAACGAAGTAAAGAATTTGTGAAGAATTAATAGATTATTGGATTGAAATAATCATCATATACTTTCAATTTAAAGTTTATAATGAAAAAACGGAGTAAAAGTTATATTTATATTTCTTTTTTGCATGAATATTATAATGAGATATTAAAAGATTTTATTAAATTCATTTTTTAATTAAAATTCGTGTTGTGAAATTCAGAATAGAATTCTATTTGTAATTTTATATGCCGCGTAATAAAAAAAAAAACATTTGAAAAATCAGAAACTCAAAAGACATTATGATGTTTTAAACTAAGAGACGTTATATAAAATTTTAAAGACGTTTTATAGAAAAGATCTGTATGACGTCCGTAAGACGTCTTGTGTTTTATGATGTCTTTCAGATACTATTTTAAGATGTCTTTCAAATGTTTTATCAAGAATCTTTATTTTTAGACATTACATGTAAATAAAAATTAATTATATTGAAATATATTGAAATATGCTTTATATTGAAATATATAGCATATATAATAAGAACAAAAGAGGAGCAGGTATCGCTTGATAAATCGTTTATAAATAATTTAAAGATATCTATATTTCTAAAATTTCTGTATTTTATTCTGACAGAACCAACGAATTGCTGTGCCAACAATGGAAAGATTCTTCTGTCAAAAAAATGTTGAAATTTATTCATCATTTTACGCGAAAATATTCTGCTGGGTAACGGAGCATTATTTTTTAATGAATCGAGATTGCTTTTAATAAATATGACTATATAGAATACAGAGAGAGAGAGACAGAGAGAGAGAGAGAGAGAGAGAGTAATAAAACAACAGTACAACTTTTCATGACGTTTAACATATAAATTGAAAAAAATGTAGCGGAAAATGTCGAATTGTCATAGATATGTGTGTGTGTGTGTGTGTGTGTGTGTAAATCGCACATAAAACCGTACAATTTGTTTCCCTGGAGAAATACGTTTATATTTTTTTACATGCAGAAATGTATAATATTTCATGAAATCTAATGTTTTATGTAATCTATCTCGTGAAATATGAAGAAAATTTTTGTATAAATATATTGTATATTAAAAGTAAATATAATAAAATAAAGAATAAAAAATAAAAAATAAAAATAATAGTAGATAATATTAATAAAAATATATATTTCATGCGATTCCCAAATCCCTAAAAAAAGTTCAATTAATTACGTTAATTTTTATATTAAATTTTTTAAAAAAGATTTTTTTTTAGAAACGATGTTAGTGTTCCGCATACAAATAAGATAACAACAATAAGAGAGAATTAATTTTCTGCACGCTTTACAATACAAATAACATACAATATGAGATTAGTTTGAAAAAATTATAACTTTATCTTTGAAAATCTTTTTAATAACGACACTCGGTATATTATTTTGTATTTTGTATTTTGTATTGTTATATCTTGTTCTTGTTATTTATTACATCCATTTATTTTTTTTATTGTATTTATATTTTCTTAAATTTCCGCAATTTCTAATATTGGAATGAGTAAAATTCAAGGATTGGGGGAAAATACTATATATTCTTTTCCATCTCATTGAAATTCGTATTACTTTAAAATTGAACTCCCTCCAACAGAAACGGCGCACATTTTAGAATTAAAACAAGAATAAAATTAAAACAGCTGGTTCGAAAAGATATCGCCACGAATTCCAACTACGACCCGCTGCAGTTCTCTCTGTATTTTATTCCGCCTGCGGCTACGCTATGCGGCTCAAATGAGGCGCGCTGTTGCGGCGAAAAAGGGAATTCTCTCACAATATTTCTTTCTCGTCGAGACACCGTAGACTCTTTGCCGCGATCTCGTCTCGACGATCGGATGAAAGGCCACGGCACGTCCCGGAGTGCGGTCGACTCGGGGAGAAGTGGTTTTGCGCAATGAGGTTGGAACGAAGCTTTATGCCCGTAGGAGAGACAACAAGTGCCGGGAATACAGCCGAAGTGGCGATGAGACGATGCAGGAGTTGCCTGTTTTATTTTCCTCTTACTTACATTTTTTCCTACAAGCTGTATATTTCGATGAGCAAAAGTTCAAAAGAAATTATAATCAATTTGATCGAAATCGATTTGTTAATAAATATCGAATGGGAAAGACTCTTTAGATTTATTCTCGCGAATTTCTAGTAGGATGAATACGATTTTCTTTTCCTTCTCTTTTTTGTGGTAAAAATCGAAAAATGTAATTCTGAGAGCATTGGATATTGTTACTCCGGTCGGATACATACTCTGAATCACATGATTTAAACAGAATTTCATATTTGTATATTCAATCTCTCTCTTTTCAGACATCGTAGCAACTTTCGATGCAGCTGACAGAAGGCAAACTATTCATGCAAAAGATATTCAGTATCGAAAGCAAAATATCAATAATTCTATAGTAAACTTGTCAAGGATGCAAAAGGGTGCGTTACATTCACTGAATGTCTGTAAGAATAGTACAAAGGACGGAGTTGTGCTTTTCCTAAGAATATATTAAACAAAAACATTACGTTATTAACTTTCAATAGAAAAAAAGAAAAAGAAAGAGAGAGAATCGATATTTATTAAGCGCTTTGAGACATAATCCCCTCAAGCGTAGTTATTACCAAAATTAAATACAATTAAAAAAATCGCGAAAATTATGAGTGTTACGTACATGTTTGCGCGTATAAATATGTGCGAGCGTATTGCGTATACGAATGTGTGTATAAATGTATGAGCGAATGCGTTTGCATCAAAGCAGAAAATTATGCGTACAAATTATGTGAGTAATGAAAATTAACAATTAAGGTTTGGCAGATAATCACAGAGTTTACTTTTGAAAATATTAAGGCTACATTATCGTATATCGTATATCGAGAAGTTATTCCAAAGCTCAATAGTATAATATTTAAAAAAATCGCTTGAAAAATTTGGTTCGACACCAAGATAGAGACAGTATATCTTTATGCCCTGGTATCACGCGAAGTCTCTGTATACAAATCCCATGCGGATTGCAGTTGGTTGTTTAGAATGCATAGAGAAGGTCAAGCTACTCACGAAATACACTGAGAGAAAGAAAGAGAGAGAGAGAGAATAAAAGATACATTTCATTGAAAATAAATATGAAAATTAAAGATGCGGCTCTCTTTAGTTAGGTTCTCATTTTTTAAAATACAAAATTAAAATTAAGAGATTCAAAATAATAAACGAAAAATTAGTAAAACTAAACAGCTGTTATGTCTTTGTCTCTCTCGTGTAATAAATGGACAGAATAAAATTAATTGGACACCATTCTAAAAGAAAATTTTTATTGATTTATGATATAAAATTATATTTGTATAAATTTGTAAAAATGAATATCATAAAAAGGGGACGACAGTTCGATTAATTGCAGTAGCTTAGATACATGTTAGAGATAATGATTTTGAATTTACGCACTAATCGAGACTAATCTCAAAAGTTATTAAAGATATATTCTAATATTAACTGTATTCCTTTAAAAAATTATAGATAGTCTTTTCATGAAAATGTCGAGCTCTTCCTGTGAATGAATATAGCCATGCAATTAGAAAAGTGATAAATTTTCGATTTTTTAAATATCTATTATTATGAATTTATAAATGTATAATCTATTCCTTTTAAAAAAACAGGTTTCTTCTACAGAAAGGTGTTTAATTCATTTTATTTTGTATTCCATTATATTAGATAACAGTTATTTAATTTCAGCAATTTCCCGATTGTCACTCTGTGACAGTTTACATGAAAAATTCCGAAAGAATGTCTCCCGCGATGAAAAACACTTGCCCGGCAATAACGCGAATAGTTGCGTTTGTTGAAAATAAATAGATAAAAGTTTTGTCCTGCCGATGTCCACACGTCCCTCTGAGAGAAATCTTACCAGCGGCGATGATTGCGTAAAACAACGTCGAGCTGCTGGGTGGGTCCATCGGAGCAAAATGTAACTACAGAAACGGCGTCTTAAGGAATTATGGCCCGTCGGGAGAGCGTTAAATATCGTAAGGGGTTAGCGTTATCCGCCATCGGTACATCTCGTGCTCGGTGTTTCTATTGGATAATGCGAAAGCTCGGAGATATCGCGGAGCGAAACATACACTCGCGCACTTTATTCCTGGCAACAAAATCTATGGAATAGACCGGGACACCGAGCGCTTACGAGATAAACAAGACGATCAGATACAAGAGCAATATAATGGCTGTAGCCATTAGATTTATTGAAGGAATGTCTAACGTCGTGAAATGGCAAATTGGATTGGATTCTTAATTCGCTTATCTTGCACATGATACTCGTGATAAGTTCTCGTACAAAATCCGAAACTTTTATATTTTTCGGAAAAACATTAATCACATTTGAAGCTCTTGAGTTGTTCTATTCTTCGTCCCGCGTTCCTCTTTCTCTTTCTCTCTCTCTTTTAAAATAAAACCTTGTTAAAAAACAAAAAGGAATATTCACTAGTGTGTTATGCACAGGACAACAAATTCTGGCTTAGCGAATAAAAAGCGAAGAGAGTTGCCTTAAGATCTACTAGAAGCGGATATCTCATGCGGGGTGAACATCCCTGTCGGGAAAAGTCGGCCGTGCGGGGCGGAACAGACCAGTTTGCGCTTCGGGAATGCAAGGGACTGCACAATATAATACGGAGGACGAAAGAAACGGCGCAACGCGAACGGGCGAATTATCGAAGCTGAAAAATTCTCATTAATTTGCGCGCTATATCGCGCGAACGAAGGGAGTCGACGTCTACTAAATAGCTCGATATCAGCTCGGCACGGTGTTTAATTCGTCCTGGATATCTGAAGCATTAACTCCCAGCGTGTAATTGCAGACATAAATCACTGAAGTGGCTAATAACGTATCTACTTTTTATTACATCGTGTACATATAAAATGCGGGGATAGATAAGTCACAGTTCCAGCATAGAACATTTTACATTTTTACAAAGTAAATATATTTCAATGCTACTTAGATATCGATCGTTATACGATAATTAGTGAAGGCACGGCATTATTTTTGTTAATCGAAAATATGAAAACATTAATTGTCATATAAGTCACGAAAAAGAATTCTCACAAATTAAACAGAATAATGGAAAAACAGTAATAGAAACGCACAGAAACAGTAATAATGGAAAAAAATCGTTCATCGTTTAATTTATACGAATCATCCGCAAATTTTGAAGTTTTCCGTGTATTATATTGTAATAGGAGTATATTTTTACAATATTGAAATTTTACCAATAACCTTTTCACTTTTTAAATATAATACAACTAATTCCAAATTATATTTTCATCGATAGTATTATTAAGCTTATGTCATCGTATAATTTTATGTTATTCAATAATTCGTTGAAAATCAGATTTCTAAAGGATCACGAAGATGGACAGTAATTCCGAACGTTCATCCTCTTCACATTCTCGAGATAATTTCAATCGAAAATTGGGTCACTATTTATCTTAGCACCACTCCATGCACATTTACGTACTTTGTATTATAGTCATGAGATTTGCAGCTAATACTGGCTGGTAGATTCAGATTTACGCGCTTAATGCATACCTGACATTCACCGTGTAAATCACATTCTCGTAAAACGAGCGCAATTTCCCCGCACAAAATACGGACGCTTCTTGTTTCGCGTGATATCGATTTATGCGAATTTACGTTTACATGATAGTTCGTAGGAAAATGCGACCGCGGGGTTTACGCGATACCATCGTAGCAATATTATGCAATACTATCCTAGTTCAAACTATGCACCCACGGTGGCATTATATCGTGTGTATTCCAAACATAACAGTAAAGTAGTTTGCAACGCGATTTATTTTTCAAATAGCTAAACAACATGTAGATTCATAAGAACATAATTTACATTAATAATAATTTTTTTAACTTGCAGATATACATTGTAATCTGTACAGCTCTTTAATTCTCTAATTGAGCCTTAAAGTTAAGCATTTTTTATAGATCTCGAACAATAATGTAAACAAATATCGCAAATAAATCATTCCTTAGAGAAAAAACTCGAATATCTTTTTTATTCGAACATTGTTTAGATGCACGTTTTCTTATATCTATCATTATTATTGTCGAGGTATCTAAGACCTAGAACAAAAAAATTGTAAAGACGGATGCATTTAATTCTCACAAATATGAGAGTATTTAAAAATATCGAAACAAAATTTTTGCAGGTATATTTAAGCAATCGTTCTATTTTTTAAGTTAAGTTTCTCTCGCGATAACGATTCATAATCCGATTCATATTCCTAATGCTCTTGTTCAGATTGTCGCCCGAATTCTATTTAAAGTGTAAATGAGACAAAATGTCTCATTCGATTTCTTATAACTTATAAGAATCATCGGTAAAAGGGAACAGGCAGGTCGACGTAATTTATCGTCCCAATAGCTATCCAGATTTTAATCAATTTCATCCCCGGCCACTCACCGTTCATGACGATTCACTCTGACGGAGCATTCCGAAGAATTGAATAATCATGCTCGAAAGTCACACCGCCAGATGATACCTTTATAACTTTAGAATGAATTTTCCTCAATGCATTCCGAGAGCGCCGCGAGCGAAAAAATTGCGCGAATCGTTACCTTGTAATCTCTCAACGAGCTGGATTTTTAATACTGCGAAATACGCGATAACAAGTCTAATTGGAGTGCAAATGTGAGAAAGACAATCTTTTTAGTTTTCACAATATACATTACATCTTGATAATTAAAAACTCCAACCAACTAAAATCATTTTGAATTAAATTGAGAAGGTTTCGTAGCTTCTCTGTCTGGGCATCGCTTTAATCTACAATGTTTTTAAAAAATTGTGTAACGAGGTGTTTCGTGAAAAAGAAAATTTATATTTAAGAGAAAAAAATCCAATATAATAACATCCGATAAATTCAATATAATAATATTATAAGCAATCACGATCTCTATTGATCAAGATTAATTCATATTAGTCTCGTCGTGGCATATAATACGGTACAGTATATTATGTTTAAATAAGGTAGTAAAATCGTAATTATACACGGTGCACACCGGATTACGTAAAATTTATTAATATCCACACCTGCCGTATCGAAAACCAAATTACTGTACCCACGATAACTGTTTGGCATAATATAAAGCGAAGTGCGAATAAAAGCGCGGGATGATCTATCCCGTGTCCCGCGATATAACTCAGCGCCGTCAAATAATATCCGTAGCGTAAATATTCGGCGGATGCCGAAATGTCTCCGCTCGATACGTTGTAAATACAAAATGATATAAAACTCGGCGAGAAATCGCGGATAGTCGTAAAGTACGCGGCAAAACATTCTTGTTTACAGATTAGTATAAATTCAAATCCATGTAAACACGTGATGTGTGAAAACCTGTAAAGCGGGGAAACGCGCGTTCGCGCAATGCGATATAAACGCGATCGAAAGATAAATACAAATTCTATGGAAAAGCTATGCCAGCGAAAGGAATTAAATCAATAATTGACGAGCGCAAACAAAATTGTCATAAATAAAATGTATAAATAAGTATAATATATGACGACAAATAAAACAGTCGATGCACGTACTACTGTATTGCACTTTTCATAACTGGACATGTGTCACATTTGAAATTTCTTTTCATATGTTATTCATTTAGCACACATTTGAATTTTAAAACGTTATTTAACGGCTGAATTTACAAAAAAAAAAAGAAAAATTAATTTCATCATAGAAAGATTAAATAAAATTGCAAAAAAACACTTCGCGATTTCTAATATGTGTATATATTTGCAGTCTCTTCTATTAAATGATTCTATTTAAAAAAAACATAATTTTGAAGTTAATTCAATTTTCTTTTTAAAATTCAATATACAAAATTACAATATATATGTATATATTTTAGGAAGATTTAAATTGTTTTAGCAGTACAATTTTGCTAAGAATATTACACACTGCCATTATGAATATCTTTTGATATTCGTTTAAAATTAAATTTGCTTCATGCCTCTTCATTAATTTTACGGCAAGATTAAAAATTCCTAGCGCCCATCGAACGCGGTATTTCAAGATACTCGAGAAAATGGTTGGGGCTAGGCAGTCGGAAGTGTTTGGCAGAATATTTCACGATGGAACAGCGGTGGCACGTGATGGATTTTCGAGCGCGGTCTCGATTTCGCCACTCAATCATTCTCCGATCCAATAAACATTGGCGAACCTTCCACGCGTACGGAAATGAGAATGGACCTCTTACCTGAATGGAATCTTTCCCAGCCTCTCGTAGGATATTCCGCGGGTGCATGTAACCCGGGCCGTTGCTGTAGAGCAACGTCGTGTATGGCTGTCCGTCAACGTCCGACACCTTGCTGTCGGAGCCTGAGGGGAAAAAGAAATTGATCAAGCGATTTATCGGTGGAATTATTGATGAATCATTTTGTGAGGGAATGGCTCGAGACAAACGTATATAACTTTGCATTCATCAACACGGTCCGGCGAGATTCAATGTAATATCGTAAAATATCGTCAAAATCGATTTGATTTCATGCTCGGGGCAGTTCAAGTTTTCTTGCTTATTAAGAAAGTTAAATGATCTTGCTGTTAATGTTAAGTACCAATGACTGCGCGATGCCTCTCTTAAAGATTGCCACACTTTTGGACACTTCCTCGACCACGACGGTAAACTTTATTCGCGAAGTTTCTCAGGCGCAACACGTTTACTTTATTACATCAACGAGGTCGCTATTATGCGGCGTCGCTCGAGTGACCTTGCCAAGGACGGACGGATATTTAACAGTGGAACAGATGAAAAAGGAGGAGGCGGAGAAAAAGATGTAGAGAGCTAAGGGATGAGCAGAAAGAGAGACTCTGGGACATGCCCGGCGGTAGATATGTTTTATTCAAGGAGCTTTCTTCTTCTTCCGCGCAGCTACCTTCAAAAATAGACCACCACCGCGCGTCGTTTCCTGTCCGTCGTTTAACAATGTATAATTTAACCGTTTATTTGCTCGCGCGAACGCGCGGTGTTCACTCTAATCGAGGCGGTTGGTGCCGCTTCTCTTTAAACTTCCCCTCGCATTTTACGCCCGATAGACCGAAACGCTTTCTTGTTTCTTCGAGTAATTGCATGCTTGTTGCCGCTGCACGTCATGACTCTTGACCGATGTGCATACTCCTACTGTTTCGCGTGCCATGGCATTTCGATCGACTAAGGAATAACGAGGAAATCACCGAGAGAAAAAAATCATTCATAGTGATCCGTTAATCTGTTAATTTTATGCAGATCCTCGATGGAACAAGGTAATTATATTTATCGTTATATGCTTCTTCGCAGACAAACGCGAGGTCATGAAACAAAGAGATTAACTTGAATGAAGTTTGTTCTTCAAGCGTCGAAAGATCGATATCTTTTACGTTAGACAGTTACGGTAGACTTTTAAAATATTACTACCGGCTACGGACGAGTTAACCAATTTTACAAGATTCTTAAACCCTTAATTGGATTTCGCATCGAGTTAATCTCGCTGATAAGGCTGTTGAATTACGCGAGAAAAAGAACGGATGGCCATCGCAGTAAACACGGTGCATCCCGCTGATGCTAAGTACCTCGCGAGGGGGAGGGACGAAGGCTAGGTTGTAACACTTTAATTGCCCATCTGTAACGTCTGACCTGACATGTAATACCGGCATCGGGATAGCGAAATGCGCCGCTACTTCAGACTGCCCGACAGGTATCCGGAACGAAATGAGCCTTTGCGTTCCTTTCAGGCGCAGTTGGAACTCACGAATTACACGTTAAGCGAAGGGTAAAGGGAGATCACGAAGTCAGCGAAGTAATATCCTGCAATCTGCCTCTAGAGACGTTGCAAACTCTGAAATGAATGGATATGTGAGTGCGAAAACTATTGTTTGAAAAACCGATAATCTTTTGTCAAATACAAAAGTATGCTTGTGAAGTTGTGAAGTCGAACGATTGAAGAACGTAATAAAGTGGCGATCATATCAATATGTATTTTCCCTCCCTGTCAATCACTGGTGGTTTTCCGCAAAATTAAATTGTATTTATGCGATTAATAAAACTATTTAATAAAAAAATTTGTAGCGCGGAGATACACTTAGCTTCCTTACATTTGCGCTCATAAAAGAGATACGCGATGTTAAATAAATAAGATAATACTAATGGAGACTTTTACAAATCTTAGAACACGGACAGAATCATAAGATAGATCGAAGAAGAAAATTATAATCCACGAGTTAAAATGTAATATCACGGGCGCGGTCCTTGGGCTATGCTCAGAACGAAGCATAGACAAGTTATGGCTTCAAGTTACTTCGAGCAATTTGAAGCCGTTACAACCGCCAATTCTCGGCTCTCCAAATTAATCAAGCTCAGAAGAAAGCTTAGCTCATCACGTTGTTTCACGTTTAGCAAATAGCAGAGAGATACAATATGGCATGTATAGCTTTCTACTATGTCCGTTTACATAGCACTTCGTACTTTAGAACGTCGTGAATAATACCCGATGTGCTTCCTCGCCTCGTGTGAGTCGTATAAGGTTACATAATGTAAAATTAAGGACGGCGGCTTGGTGGAGCACGACTTGCACTCGCGTAATACTGCGTGTAAGCAATTAAGCATTAAGAACGATCCTTTAGCTGCCGAAGAAACGTGACCATCCACTCTCGTGTCCACCAAGTTTCCCAACGATATTGAAACGTGACCATGAGTGGTGCTGCCACGGTAATACCTTGTACAATATTGTTGAGCCGATTATGTGCCGATATTGCGCCATTAGATATTAATTAATACCATAAAGTATCATCAGAGGCCACTCCGAAAAGCAAATTCTGGCGGGTTACACGAACTTGATTTCACGCCGATAATAGCAATTACGGCATGGTATTTGATGGTGTTTGATGGAGAAATGAAATTTGTATATAATAACTCGACACACTCTAAAGCTTTAGACACATAAATAAATAAATGTACATGAAAAGAATGGTTTTTTTGAAGTATTAAAAAATTTTGCTAGATACAGATCTGAAAATAATTTTGTTGAACTCAATCAAAATAATTATAGGACGTTCAAGTGGGTCGCTAGAAATTTTCAAAATGTTTTGCAGCATTGCACATCGTGCTAATTTCCTACATAATTATTTTGATGAGCCAACAAAATTATTTTCGGATCTGTATTCAGCTAAATTTTTAGATATTTTAGCAAAATCGTTCTTTCCATAAAACGGTATGTAAAATGCGTTGACACAAAAGATAGTGTAAAAACACCTGTACTTATTATATATACATTATTGTTTATAATAAATTAAAATAAGAATTCTTGTAATATATTTTGCACGTTTGCAATTATTCTCTTCATGTAAATAACAACAGTAATAAATAATTTTCTAAATGCTCGTATCACAATGAACGTAAAAAGCAATCGATAGATAAATCGAATTTGTTATAAATATAACTGTGTATAACTTAACTGAAGGAGTCATTATCCGTAATAAAACGTAGTACATAAAATTCTCTGATTCAATCGTGTTCATGATGTAATTTGCGCATCGCGTCAATTGAACAAACGCGAAAGCATCATGTCTCGACCGAATTTATAAAAATATTCGTGACGAAAGGCGCAGGCAGGCGAGATCTCGGAAATTTCACGGGTGAATCTCTATTCGTCTCGAGTTTTCGTGATCGCGAACCTAACCAGCAGCGATATCGCCGAGTCTTGTATTCGCACATAAAAGAATTCTCATCGAGCCCCGACATAAAAGTCGAGGATCCACCGCGTAATTTAACTTCCCAACGGCGTATGCACCTTCGTGAGCGGCCACTATCGCATAACTTTCCGACTTCGTGATATGCTTCCGTGATCTTATATATTTCTTAGTTAATGGGTCGAGCCTCTCGTGGCGTGCCGTGATCCTCGTCCTGGCACGATAGGACATATCCAAACTGATTTACGAACATTTCTCGAATTCCGGAATTCGAGGAACCACCTAAAATATTCTCGCAGCAGCGGCACCGCATTTCGATAAGTTTCGATAATAGCTACATATTTATTGTTTAGCACACTTAACAACTTCTACCTAACTACCTAGATGTACAAAGAATGTGAGAATTATTGTAGCAAACTATTTAAAAATATAAAATATATATTGCTTAAATATCTCAGAATCCAAATAATCAAAATAAAAAACAAGAGATTTTCTTCCAGAAAATTAATAATTTTTAATATGTTTCTATAAATAGCTTTGAATAATTTATTAATAGCTTTTAATAGTTTTATTCTAATTCTTCGAAAATTTTTTAGTATCTTTTCCATCATTTTTAACTTCACGAAAATAATTATATTTTTCTATAGTTTAATAAAGTAGATCTTTGGTAACGCTAAAATTCTTCCTGAGACTCGACATCCAATAGAAATTTTGATTTGGTTTGTTAGATGAATATCATGTGCTCTAATCATTGCCATACGTCGCATAACAATACAATCCCTTTTCAATATCGCGTCATCGTTTGGAACCGACGTGCCAGACGACTAATTCGAGGTATTCCAAGAAGTTCACGATTCGCTTAACTGAATTCCGCGCCATCCTGGAGTAATGTGTACCACGATGTCGCAAAAACGTCACGCTATCTCCTCGCACTCTCCTGAATTTATGGTGATAAATTATCGCGATCGAGATAAACGCACTCTCCAGATTGCCGGCCGTTGCACTTGAGTCTGACCCATTTCTCCGAAATGCCAACAGTCAATGCCGATTGGCATAAGCAAGAAGCATTCTTCCACTCGAATGGCAAGTAACCGTCGTAGCTCTTAGCGAATTAATCGCGCAGATTCCATTTTCCCCTGAGTGATTCCGCAAGCTCGTTCGTGTGAGACTTTCCTCGAATGTCTTTATGTAAATTCGTTGACCGCAAATGCGGACGTTGTTTGTATCGATATACGGATGCGACCAGATTCAACTGCTTGGATCATTATTGATCCGCTAGTGTTTCTTTAAGAATGTTGAAAAAAGTAATATCTAACGAAATACGATTATTTTTCATATAAAAAATATTTTTATGTCTAATTAAATGTACAGATGTTAAGTAGCTGCATTCGGTTTATGAACACATACTTTACTGTAACTCCATATCGCGTTAAATACAGTGACATATCTTTGTAGTTAAACGTTATTTCTTTAACCGAGCAAAGTTGAAGCACTACTCTTTGCATTATGATTATCTTTTGTATTTGTTCTCTCAAGCTATTTTCAATGACTGCATCTCACAAATATATAAACTCGTTTTATGTACGTTATGTATTCGTTAAGAACTTCACGTTGCACCGCTCTTCGCATTAAGACGTCAAGTGTTTCGCGAAAAGCGACGAGAAACTGCGAAGAAAACGTTTTAATCATTGCTCGCACACTATCTGCATGCTTGCACGTATGTTTTCTATGCAATTTTCAAATGTACGAGAAGAATAAGAGAAGAAATTGGAAAGCAAAATATTTTTTTCTCTCGTTTTTCACGTTTTTCACGTTTTTGTTCCACAAACGTAAAATAATATTAAATTATAATATTTGTGACGTAGAATTTTGCGGCGCAAATCTAAAAATAATTAGCACGTTTGTAGCTGGTTTTCTATTTTTCTGTAGAAATAAAAATCATTGTTTCACATGTGTTTTTAAAAATCGTATGCATCACTGATTACATCACCTTTTCACGCATAAAAGTTTCTATTTACTTTTCATTAGCTTCACGTTTCTCGCTCTATGCATAATTAATAACTTTGTTTACTGCAGAATGGGAAAATAATAAATCGATCATACATAAAGGATTCAATGGCACAATTGGCCCCAGAGCACATGGCCGCTCGTGTTTTATGGTACTTATTAAGTTTTAATGAGACTACTTTTACGGTACGCCAGCTGTAATGTATAGATCGCACTGCGAGGATCCTCAGATAAATGTGCGCGACACGTGTTCAATATCCAGATTTAGGACGAAAAGTTACAAGTTTCGGTTAAAGTACAGTTAAAGGATCGTAGAAGTCATTATATTATGCGTCTAAATCACAATTAATCGCATAGGTGTGAATACATCAGTTTTGTGTCATTGAAAAAATTCGTATGCTAAATGACTTTAGGTATACAGAAAGAATAGTTTTGCTGAAGTGTCTAAAAATTTAGCTAGCTACAGATCTAAAAATATTTTTGTTACAGACCATTAAGATGATTATATAGAAGAACTTAAGCGTTGATGGCAATGCTGCAAAAAGTAACATAAAGAAAGTTTTAACATTCTAGCAATCAGTTTGAGTGCCCTACACAATTATTTTGATGATTGAAACAAAATTATTTTCAGATCTGTATTTTAACAAAATCATTCTTTCTGCATATAAGACGCTTCGTGTATTTACTTTATCGTATCTTAAATTCAATTTAATAATTAAATTTTTTTTCTGAAATTGTACACGGAAAGAACGATTTTGCTGAAAGATCTAAAATTTTAGCTGAACACAGATCAGAAAAGCAATTTTGTTGAACTATCAAAATGTAGAACGCTCAATCTAGTTGCTAGAATATCAAAATTTTTTGCAGCTCATTATTTTTAAAGTTCCAACAAAATTATTTTGATAGTCCAACAAAATTTTATTTTCAGATTTGTATTCAGCAAAATTTTAGATCTTCAGAGAAATCGTTCTTTCCGTGTAGTCGTCCGTAAGCTTGAGTTGATCCATGCAACGAATATAAATCTTTTTCCCAGCTATCTTTATGAGATCTTCTTGAGAAGAAGACATTCGTCATCCTCTGGTCATCTTCTATGGAAGAACTCTGAAACCCGTCGTATACATTCTACGATTTGCATACACACACACACACACACACACACACACACACACACACACACACACACACACACACACACACACACACACATATATATATATATATATAAAAGTGGCGGTGCTATTGTCGAATTTTGGATGACCATGCTTATTTCATTCAAACCACTGCAGCACTCATGAGTTGAGGAGATATCTCAAACTCATACCTTTTCACAATGAATAGCTTTTGATAGCCGTCTTTCAATATGAAACATATTCGTTAAATTACAAAGCAAATAAGATACAATGTGATAACAAATCGTTTATTTGTATAATACCAAATTAATGCTAAATTCCGAAACTTTCTATCTTTAAGCACATGATTTTCATTTTATTGATTTTAAATAAGGAAAATATAAAATTATAGACAAACATGCACATAAAGAAAAAAATTCATGATCGTTATAAAATCATTTTAAAAAATTTTTCAAGAAATCCTATAAATCTCTTTATATAAAAATTGTCCTTTCTCTTAAACTGTGATTAATATAGTAAAAACTACAATCATATAATTCCGTTTCCGGGCACTTGAATGAAGATTGTTTTATTCGAAGAAACGAGAACTGAAGCTTTTCTTGCTCTAGTTGCTGTCCCACATAAACGCTTAGCTATCTCGCTCGAATACGTGTCCGGTGAGTTTTGCAAGTCCCGAAGAACTTGCGTTTATTTCCTGTTTCGAAATACATCGGACGTACCACTCTTCCATCGAGCATCTCGTTTGTCCGATTACTTCGTCGCACCGCAATTCCGATTCAACTTGAACAGTGTCTCCCAAACGGTATTCCGTAAAATCAGGATAAAGGAGAATTACAGAGAAACGTTTTAAGAATTAAATAAAATTACACTAAAGATAATCAAGTCGATAAATTGTTAGCGATAATTAAAAGGCTGAAAATACACAATATATAATACAACACGATACTTTTCAATTTTATTTTCCATTTGAACCATTCCGATATTTTTCAATCGGATTTGACTAAAATATCAAAGTCGCAATTTCTTATTTGATTGTTGTCGCATTTACTTGTTTCGGATATAATTTTACAACTTTATATAAAAGCGTAGAATTAGGATTACCTTTCAAAACTTTTCCTCGGATTCTAAAGAGGTTTGCAGCTAAATTAAATTGGGAGACACTGAGGGAAAACGATCTCTTTCCTTCTCGGACTCTATTTCGTTACATTTCGAATACTCCACGGATGCGCAAAAGTTGGATGAATTGACGAAAGCCAAGCTGCTTCACAGCAATGTGATCAAATTCGATTGCCTTTGGATAATTATAAACGCGTACTTATTACACAGTCGATATCTTTAAATTTATTTATCCTTCTCTTAATGAAAAAAAGAAGTATTGAATTCAATTAAGAGAAAACGAGAAATTAAAAATTCCCTTTTCTTTTACGATAACGGTTAATGATATTAACAATTAATCAGATTGAGTTTCTTGCGTAAACAGATTTAATTTAGATTAAATGATATTAATTCCTCAGAAAAATATACGTTATATATACGTATTTATAAATATAGCAACATATCACAAAAATATCTATTTACTATTTAAACAATAATTTCAATTTAAATCTGGAAATATATTGGAAATTATTTCTAAATTATTTAAAAATAATTTATTATGTGTGTGTAATCTTAAAAGTTACACACAAATAAGAAATAATTACTTAATTAAAAGATTTTTAAATATTATATACACAATCAGCACAATAAAAATATTTACATGTTTGTCTCTTTTTACAATTTGCGCTAAACCTTTTTAGTCGAAAACACAGTAACTGGCTTTTGTTTTTTCACGGTTGTGAAGTCGATGATAAAAATCGCAACGGAACGGAACGGGCTCGTCGTTTCGATAGCGCGAGTCACGCGTTTCAATTATTCGGCCAAATTGGTAACACTGTTGATCAGAATGCGTTGCGATCGACTGTGCACGAAAAACTGATTGGTTAAAGTTTCAGTGTTTACGCGATACTGTTCGACCATGATAGAGTCGCCGAAATAGTTGAGAAAAACTAACTGAAATTACGCGGACCTCTTTATAGCCTCTGCTACAGTCGTTTAAAATTGTCGTTGTAAAAAAACAGTTTTATATGAGTCAGTTATGCGTATGCACTGATGCGTGCTCAACAACGATCGTGCGTCACTCCGTGGAAACGTTTCGTTTTTATGGCAGCGGGAAACATTATCCCCGGCGATGAACGTTCAAATGTATCGGTTTCGATCGCAGTTATTGCGATCCGCGTGCAGGAGAGCATACAACCAGATCTCAAGATAAAGATATCAGATCAATGGCTTCACTCTAACGGCGTATCGCACAGAGAACAAAGTGAGGATTTCTTTCTTTATGGAGCGTTTTTTATTGAGTAGTTTAGAGAGGTAGTTCCATAAACTGCTCTCGCAGATAAAACATGATCTTCATGCAAATAAAAGTATTTAATTCTAATTTTTCTGACTAAATATTTCTTCATTTTTCATTGTTAATTGTAAAAAATCTCCTTGCGCGTGTTTACGAGATCAATAATAATTCTAAGATATATTTCAGAAATGAGATGGCCTTCGCGAATTATTAAATATTGCTCGATTGCTGAGGCAAGCGTCCTGAAGGAAAGCATTCTACTACAGAGATATTTCTTTATTAACGATCGCGATCACAGCCTCGTTGGAGAAAGCGGAAAAACTCGCTTTGCATATTCCAGCAAAAATTGAAGCGTGTATCGTCGCGTAGCCTCGGCCGTCTTGCGCACGTGGTAAACGAGATAAAATCTCTAAGAGTAACACCATTTCTCTCAGCTCCACGAGCAAAACTAGTCGAAACTCTTCCGAACAAAAGCAAAACTGTTGGCGTTACCGCTCGTGCCTAAAGGGCGCGCTCAAAGGCATTGCCGCCGTGCAACGCGAACGAAATTCACGTTGGAACACCAACGGCGCAAAAATAGAACCTGAGAAAAGTCTTTATTTAATTAAACGTGAAATTCTCAAGCGCGTCGACAAAAGCGCGAGATTGTCGCGCATTAATTCGGAATTAAAAGTTAAAGACGACGTTACGTCGAAATTTCAATTATCCCTCAGCAACATCTTTCACTTTCCGATTTGTTTAGCTAAATTTCTTCAATCTTAAATGCTAAATAATTTGATGATTTAAGATCTTCCTATATAAGTTGGCGAATAAAAACGAAGTTAAAATTAAGCTAAATTTTTTAATAATTGAGTATCCCTTATCGAAAGAAAACTTATAACGAGTGCAACTTATAGAAGATGATTTTTTTCAAGTTTGCTCTTCATCGCTACATTTCGTTCGGAAAATGATTAAATCGAGAGTTCTTAAGTATCGCAGTATATTAGCTTGTAAACGATAATAACTGAACTGAAAAAGTTGGCAAGAACGGCTACAAATAGCTTTCTCGGTAATTCAAGAGCGGGTTAACTACTCGAGTAATTCCAATTTATTCTGAAAAATAAGCAAATAAAGCAAGGGAATGCAACAGCAAACGCAATGTCAATTACGACATCATTAACGGCGGCTTGTTTTCTCTGTTGAATTTATATCAAAACAAACATTCGCAATCCACTATCTTGCAAGTTGTACGCTAAATTCGAAATTACTGCGTGGAAATAAATTTGTACAAACCTCTTAATTTCTCAAAACAAGCAAGAAACATAGCGTTAATAAAGTTCTCGTGAGAAATTATGTTTCTATAAAGAAATAGACTGGCGTCACTTTGCCTCGTAATACTCTTTATATATCTTAGAGGATCGAGAACGAAAGTACACACTTATAACGCGAAGTAAATAATTCTTCGCGCAGTTCTTCATCCCGTAAACGAGTTAAGTCTAAATCAGTTCGCATCGATATCGGCCTCAGTCAGCGTGACGTAAATGCAATTAAGTTCTTAGCGGGCGCGAGTCGCGGGCGCCGGCGTACATATAACTTTAAGTAACTCCGCGGCAAATAAATTATATCTCGAATCGTCGCGTACTTTAATTGCTTCATCCAATACGCTCGCGTGAGCAAAGTAACTCGACTTAATGAACGGCTAGCAATAAAAGCCGTTACGGACGCTGAATGTCGCGTGAATCGCTCGCACATTTCTCTTCGTTCCTTATCTACGTGTCTTCCTTTTTTTTCCTACTGCTTTTTTTATCCTGCCTTTTTATCGAAACTTTCGTTCTGCCATTCTGAACACCGACTGCTTTTTCGCGCGGCTATTCTTTCACGAGGACGCAAAGTAGCTAGTTATAGTAATTTAGTTAATTCCGAGATTAACAATTCCAAGATTATCCAAGAGATCATTGATAAACGCTGTGCGAAAGAGTGTGACACGTGACACATTAAATTTCAGTGCTTCTAACATTTTTTCTATGACGAAACGAAGTCTAAAGCAAAAAAGAAAAGATAAACTAAATTTTTAAATATTTCAGTAAAATTGTAAGGAAAAACTATCTCGTGTATGTAATCTAGTTAAACATAAAATTTTAGGATTGTAACGCGGAAAAGTTAGACAGAAAAGTTACATTGTAATCGCGCATATTAAAAAAAATGCAAAGTGCGTTGAGAAAAAAACTTTCTTAATGCACATTACATACTAGACGTTCCTTTTTTGCTTGTAGCTACGACATAGTAAGTTGGCTCGTATTAAATGCGTCGCTCATATTAAATGCAAAAACTCGAAGCCTCAGGTAGTTCAAACGACTCAAAAGGTTAAGTATTCTTAACTTCTCTTACTAAATTTACTGTGCGAAAGTATTCCGTAACAATTGTGGAGTCAAAAGTGAGAATATGGAAACTGGATCAATTTTATTGACAGAATCAGCCCAACGTTTAAATTTATTATTACGGACAAATATGCTGGGTATTTCAGATATTTTCTTTTTAGTATTGCTATTCCGAGCAACGTGAATCATCTTAGAATGCATTCGGAAACTTTATCCGAATGCGCTAGTGTGTCATTTTATCCTTGTTTTACGTCTGAACGATAAAGATAGAATGACACGCTAACGCACTCGAGTGAAATTTCCGAACGCAACCTTAATCTCTCAACGGAGACAGTCGACGTCACTGGCGGTAATTTATAGCGCTACTAAAGAAGGTCGATTACATCGAATTCTCCTTGATAAAGAAGGGTATTGAGGGATACTTAAGTATCTTATAAATCTAATTTTTACATACTAAAAAGCCCGAAATTGACCACAAGTTTGTATAATTCTTATTTTTCTTGTTATAAAAAAGGAATATAYTATTATCGCACAAGTATTAATAAAATTACTATTAATTTTTGTAAATCTCAAATTTATTATTATTATATTTCTTAATGTTTCTTCAGTTATTTTTAATTTATTTTGATTCATCTTTATTTTTCTTATCATAAAATGTCGTATATAAGCAATAATGTCTAGCAACTTATATGATATATGTATGTAGATCGGAAAGAGAAATAAAAGGCAGATATTCATGTAATATTACACGTTGTGGTAAAAAATGCGTATAAATGTAGAAAAAAGCATATAAAATGAACGACGAGTATAAAAGTCATACGTATATATTTCTATTATAAATCGAGTCTTTTAACATTTGTTGTTAACGTAATTTTACATATTTTTTTATAGTAAATTCAATATCAATAGTTTTCGATGAAATACATCATTTACATTATTCCATTGATTTAATCGGTTTTTTCTCTATTCCGAACAATCAAATGATATTAATGTTACAGACGACAAGATAATCATATTTATAAAATATAGTACAGGTCTGTTTAACATCATGGATAAACTAAATCTAAAATCTATAATTATTGCCCGATAACCAAATGTCTGAACAACGATGTTTACAGATTCAATCTGTAAAATAACTAACTGGAGAAATGAGATTAATGGTATATAAAGGCAGCGTTACCCAATGCATGATAATTGACCGAACAACAATATGACGTAGATTACACTTGTTAATTTATACATAATATTTAATTATTTTCAAATATTCGAATTCACGCTAGATAATTTAAAAACAACAAGGGACAAGAGGGTGATTCTTATATTTAAGTAAGGTTGTAAGACTTAATATTATTAAATTGTTCATAAGAATTCTTATATAATATTTATAAATATTTAATAAATTTTAAATGCTCTGCATTTAAGTGATGCAATTTATTTTGCGAAATTTAATTTACTTTAATTTAAGAGCAAAAGCTCTCTATTTTTTTATTAAAAACTATTGATATCTCAACGTCTCAGGTATATATGAAATAAGTTTTGCTAACAATTTTTACTTAAAAAGTTTATCAGGCAAAAATGTAGCAACTTGCTAAATAGATGTTACAATGGCCACTTAAATATTTCTATGTGTGAAAAGGGACATTTATGCATTCAACGTGCTCGTGCAATTCTGCAGTCGCGGCAGTGCTGGCAAACTCTACGTTGTCCCGACTATGACTGTTCATTTCGTTATTTTCACTTTAAATTCTCTCAGGTCGGGTCTCACCTGGAATATTCGTTGCCGCGATTATAATGCCCGGTGTGAACATAAGAACAACTGCATATTCATTTCGATTTACCTCGTTGAACCGTGACGACAACATAGACACGGAGCGTTGCGGAACAAAAAACCAGATCCCAATGTATCAGACGTTTCCTTCAGACCGTATTTCACGTCAACCGTGTGATTTAACGTCTCTGCTTACGTTCGTTACTTTTATGTACGAAACTCTTCGCGCGACTTCCGTTTCGGAATTTCAATGCGACAAACGTGTTTCGCCGAGGTGATGCGAGACCGCTGTTGCGAAAAATCACGAATTGTATCACGCTAGAGTCAAGATGGAGTTAAGCTATTTAATTCCAGGCCTTTATTCAGATCAGGTGATAAATTTTAACTTTTCGTGTAAATAAGAAATGCGAACTTTTCGACATGATGCAGAGCCTCGTATCAACTCGATAATTTCTTCGTGACGATATCGAGTCGATTACGAAGCATCGACGAAGTTTCTGTTATATTCGATTCTCGAATACGAAATTGTGATTTCAATCTGTGAAAGCAAAATCGCATAGTATTAAATCTAATTCGAGCCAAGTGCCGGTGCGCATTAGCGTACCGTTCAGAATTGGATGACACCGATATGTCCGTATAGCTTTACCCGATTTTTTTTTCTATTACAAATGCAAACGAAATTTGACGTGTCAAAAATTAAAAGCGTCCAATACCGCGTTTTCGGTGCAATGAGCAAATTGCGAGATTCGTCGGTTCGACAACCGCCATTTATTGATAGCAATCAACACGAGCGGGAAAAGTGGAACCGGCGCGATCCTTTCTGCCAAATGTATCGATTATATGTAACGACGTACAGTATAAATTACTTTCCGAAATAGATCGATATCGTTTATTCGAATGGATGATTTTCTATTTAGTGATGAAGATAAATTATTGG
This sequence comes from Cephalotes varians, assembly GCA_037157785.1. Taxonomy (NCBI): domain Eukaryota; kingdom Metazoa; phylum Arthropoda; class Insecta; order Hymenoptera; family Formicidae; genus Cephalotes; species Cephalotes varians. Next base: position 575,296 of record JANQDE010000041.1, on the reverse strand, counting down.
ATGTTATGCTCGTGCTGTCTTCTCAAACCATCAATTTTTTTTACTATGTTAACGGTTTTGCTGAAATCTAAAAATTTAGCTAGATATAGATTTGAAAATAATTTTGTTGGACTGCTAGAAAATAATTATATTGGACGTTCACTGGTTGCTGAAATATCAAAACTTTTTGCAGCATCGCTCATCATGCTTGAATTTTCTACGTAATTATTTTAATGGTCCAACAAAATTATTTTCAGATCTATCTAAATTTTTAGATGCTTCAGTAAAATCGTGTATATTATAAAAAAGGCAAAACACACACACACACACACACACACACACANACACACACACACACACACACACACACACACACACACACACACACACAAATTTAAAAAAAATCTTGAAAAACTTGTAAAACAATTGATAAGTATTAATTAATATTAATCTTAATTTACTATTAAGTCATTTATATTATTTATTTAAACTTTAAATTTAAAGTCACACACAAATAAAGCTTCCTTTAGTCCATTTTAAAAACTTTTTTATCAACTGCTAAATAGCCTCAGATCATGCGAACTGTATAATTAACAAAGCTATCTGATACAGATTATGTCCGCTATCAAGCATATATATAAATTTCTATTAAATCATGCGGAATGTTATTGAGTATAATCATGATGAGGGATTGTATTATTGGATATCTTCCACTCGAGTAATTTCAGTAAATTCATCGTGGATCGGTTGGGAAATTTACGGGACGCAAGCTTGCAATATCAATGGACCTAAAAATTATTGCACTGCTCGCATAAATGTATCTCTTTGTTAAAATGGTCCTCCAATTCTGAATATAATTCTGTAATAAACGATCTGCATTATCGGTCACTCTTTTTCAGTTCACATCATGTGTCAGAAATACATATAAATATATATTTGCGGATATGTCTGATATAAATATATATCAGATTACTGCAAAATAATTTTGTTTTTTATCAACTTTTATATTAAATAAAACTATCCCCGAAGTTGTTTGAAAAAAGATTAAAAAATTTCTCTCCGGATAACGAACAAAAGAGAAAAAGAGTGTATTGAAGCTCGTAATAGCAATTTTGCTTCGATTTTGCTGAAATTTTTATTCGTCAAATATAGCAAATCTTTTGCACTAATTAAAAAATAACTCAATTATTATTAAAAATTAAAATAAAAAAATATAAATTTTGATTATTTTCGAAGACACGTGTGTTTCATTCCGTTAATTTCGTTTTTGTAAAAATGTTTATTTTACAAAAAAAAAGAACAAAATAAAAATTGACAAAACAAAAATTGCAAATCGACTATAAACGGATTAATTTTTCAATGGGGCAATAGGATGTCCGACAATTCCGGGAACGAAGTACAAAACGCATGATAAAATTCAGGAATTTCGAAAAACGAACTCTCCCTCGGTTCGGGATTTTTTTTTTCAACTATCCGCTATCAGACAGACGAGACGGATGAGCCTTTTGCGACTCTACGTACGGTCAGCCGAAAAAGCCATCCTTTACGTTTCTCGGCGATTCAATTTAATCGCGACCGGGCAAACCGTCGACGGACGAACGCCGTCATGAAGTTGTCCAAGTAGATTGGATCTTATTGAATCCAGAACTGTCCTGCCGGAAGGACGGATTCTCCTCCACTTGATAGGAACTGGAGCTCGCGTCTCCATATAAAACAGCGTGCTCACATCGCTTACTAGGTATTGGATTGCGACATGGGCGTTGAAGTTCATTGCGAATCTCGGGTCAACATCTGGTACCACGACACACACAAAGGAAGAGACAACGGCAACGCCGAATTTAACTCGCGAAAAAGTTGTCATGGACGAGCAGAGTTCACTTCTGATTGCAGACGATCGAACATTTCCGCGTCGTTCGCTGATCGGTACGTCGTCGTTTACTGGACAGTAGGTCGGCAAACGTGAAGGAAACGAGTGATCGAAGAGAACGAAAGAAGTGGACCGTCCCGGAGGACGATCTCTATCTAAAGCACGGCTCACACGAACATTTCATTCACTGGCAAATAGCACGCTTGTCCGAAAATATGTATGTCGAAAGTCTAGCAAAAATATTGCTGGGGGAGATACTGCTGGGTAGGAGCATTGTGTAAAGTATTCGCTTTTATCGGGACGTCACAGAAAATTGGTTGTAGCCAGTAACAGTAAATAATCTATCAAAGCGTAAGCCTTGATAGAATTTTGATGAACTGTCCGTTAGATGCTATAAAAGAGATAACTGCTATGCATCATTTCTGTGTCAGAACTTGCAGCATATAGTACAGTATCATCATTTTGTAAAGTAAAAATATTTTGGTTAGCCAGCTTGCAGAAATTTAAAATATTCGACATGTCTTTATAGTGTCCTGTGTATGTATGTATGTATGTATGTGTTTCTTGAAATACCCTTGCCTCCCAATAAAGTTCTTCTTGCAAGTGAAGGCATGCTTTAAACACATGCATTAAAAAAAAATCATATATGGCGCTTTTTAAATCATATTCTACTTAAACGAATACTTATTGTAACACTTTCACTTACATATCATTAAAATTGGTCATATTAATTAACTTATTTGTTTGCTGTTATTCCCGTATATTTCTGACCTACTTTTTCAATTCCGTGGAAAAACACGCAATTAGCGGTTTCAAAGCTGTTTATCAAAAACCGAGGTTTCACGGACGAATTAAATCATAAAGCGCCGAGCTCCGGCTTGAGTCTACGCGGCTAATGAAAGAAAGCGTCGTGTAAGCTGCGCTTAAGCTCTGTCGACAATATAGATGAATTGCCCCTGGGCAATTCATTCGATTAATTCGCGCGTGTGATCCAATAATATTTCCTGCGAGGCTGCCTTTCGGGGCAAAAGTCGGTCGTCGGCGCAGCCGGATATTGGAAGTCGAGACCCGGGCAATGGAAAGGACGCTTTCTTTTTCGATCGCGCAAAATTACGACAGTCGCACGAAATTTGTTAACGCACACAGATACCATATTCGCGCCCGTATGATTAAAAATCCGAATGAAGGAAGCAGATATCAAGACAGGTGACATTATGAAACCTCTCTCGAAATATTCCGCATTCCAACAAAAGAAAAAAAAACGCAGTGAGACCGTACTGATGAATGTATACTTATTTGTATTTTTTATTTGTTGTCAATATAATTTAATTGTGGAATAAAAATATGACAGATGCAACAATGAGTTATTAATTATCATTAGTTAATGAACGATCACTGAATCTATATTTATTTTTTGTGATCGTAGAAAACAAAGTATAAAAAAATATAGAGTATTATCAATTTTCAATTGGAACATTTGAAACATTATTTAATTAAACAAATCGTTGTTTTGTCACTCCAATTTTAAATAATGTGTTTTTGTATATAAATTCAAGTGTAAAAATTTAATTTAAATTTAAGTTGAAAATTTGAATTTTATTTCACAGCTAAAGATAACTTACAAATATAATTTTTTATTCAATCATTCTTTCTCTTTCTCCCTCTATCTTTTTCCTTTATTATTTTAATCAGTTATTTATTCATTGGTGCATCTATCCTAGAAACGGAAATGCTCCATTTATTTACTCGACGGCAGATACAGCATACTAAGGATAAAATATATGTGGTAACTCACCGAATATGGGATTCCCACGAAGCGTTGCCAGTCCGCCGAGGGTTAATACGTGCGAGTGATCCGCCGTTACCACGAGGAGCGTTTCCGTGAGGTCGACCTCTTTCATAACTGCCTCGACGGCTTCCTCCAGTGCCAGGGTCTCATCCAGAGCGCGATAAGCGTTGTTGTAATGGTGAGCATGGTCGATTCTTCCACCTAGAGTGAAACGCCAACAGATCTCGCTCATGAGATGCCACCATTTATTAAAGTTATCTTCGACTACTTCATAAGGCGATGCTGCGATTTGTCTCCCGGATTCGTTTAAAGATCTTTGCAGTTCCTAGCTATTATTGTTCTTAGACATCTGCTTTCACATTTAATCTAAATGTATCAACATCCTACATCTTCTTTATCACGAGTATAAAAAAATTATTTTTCAAATTTAATTAATATAATCTCAAATATAAATTCTTAACTTATAACATTAATTTAAAATGTTATTGGAAATTTTATGTTTATTAAAATTTAAAATTTGTAAGGTTTGTTGTAACATTTATGTTTACGATTTTTCTTGCATCTCGATATCAAATAAAACAATTTTAAACATTATTAAACGTTATCTTTTTTTATTCCTAATGCCCTATTTGTTTGAAACAAGGAGAGAATTATATCCGAATTGGCGTTTTGTTTACTTCCACATTTGTGCGCATGCCTGTATGTTTGACATTTAATAACTTCATTAATAGTTTTCAATTGGATCCTTATCAGTGGTGTCAATCATAGGTGAGACGTTGTTCGTTGCCCACATAGTTACGGTCTGCGTGAGACCAGCGGTTCCCGTTATCACATTAACAAAGTTACATGAATGGACTTAACTCGATCATCGTGATAATTCTATCATGGCAAAATGGCGGCGTGGTTGGGCACGCGAGCGTTCGCCATAATAGCAATAATCAAAAAACAGCCGCAAAACTTTCACAAAGAGAATTTCAGCTATATTTTTCAGTTGAATTGTGTGTTTTAAATAACAAAAAATTAAAAAAAGAACAATACAATATAGTGCATTGTCGAAATTTTAACTCTGTCGTTGAAATCCATATTGAATTCATTCGATTATTAAATAATTAATTTTTTAAGTATCGAAAAAGTATTAAAATATTTATTTAAATTTATATATTCATTGATCGGACATCCCAATACTGTTCGATGAAGAATTTCGTTTGATTTCAGCAAAATTGCTGAATAATGTAATTTAAACAGAGAAATTAGATAAAACAAAAATAATGAAAATACAGATAAAATAATAAAATTATTTTACGCTACAGCCACTTTTCGGTTAGTGGTAACCCGTACGGAGCTATATGTGATGTGGATTTCGGTCCTGTTTCGATCAAATACGGGTCAGTGCATTCGATATACCGCTTGCGGTTCTGTCAACTGTTGTACGGAATAATAATTCCTCCAGCTACTCACTCGTATATTAAATAACACTGATACAGGCCCTAGGTTTGCCATAATATATTTATGCTATAATCAGCCTATTAGATATCGTATCGTCTGTATCAACCTATTATAGTTCCATATCGTATCGTCTGTATCAACCTATTATTGTTCCATCAGTTGTCTCTAAATGTTGCAGTAATAACAACGTTTACATATTTGTTACCAAAATTTTTAAGATAGAATAAATTGTTATTTTAATTCACGTCCAAGTAATTAACACGTTGACTGCCATGTTTATCATCGGTGCTTGATTTCTCAGTGGCACTTTGATGATCACTAGTGATCACCAGCGTTATCAAAATTTTTTGAAATACTTGTAAATAAATAAATGCCTTATAATATAAAATTTGGAATAACATAAATAGCTGAATAATAATGTAAATTGAACAATTCGATATATTATCCATACACAAAAAAATCGATTTTGCCAAAGTATCTAAAAATTTAGGTAGCTACAGATTTAAAAATTAATTTGTTGGTCGAAATAATTATATAGGACACTCAAGCCGGTTACTATAATAAAATGTCAAAACTTTTTGCAGCATTGTTCATCACGCTTGAGTTTCTTTCAGCAAAATCGTTTTTCCGGGTAGGCATATATTCTTATTTAATCATAATATACAATGTTTTTATCACATTATATGCTTATGATAGAGAAAATTCTATATATAGTAAAATATACAAACTCGCGGGGCGGACAACGTGTTAAATAACATAGATTTTGTAATTTCAACGGTAAAGTTGATTTAACGAAAATCTTACAAGCATTATGCTCTCATAAAACAAGATTGCTTTTAGAAGATGAACCATTCGCGCGGGAAAGAATATTTGATAATTATATCACCTTCCGAATGTGTATCTCGAGAAAGAATTTATTTTAAAATTTCAAAAGCGTGTAAAAAGTTAGATTGTTTCTTCGTGATACCTTATCGCACGTACTCGATCGAGTCTCAATGCGACCGATCGTGAAATGCAAAAAGGCGATCACCGATGGTACGTCATTGGTTTTACAATCATTAAGAGTCGTTGATAAAAGTGGCTGTAAAAAAGCTACGAGATAAATTATGTCGTGACTATGTAGCGTTCAACTGTCGGGTGATACTTAAGAATCTGCACCGCTTGCACGTCGCGAATGAACAGCATCGATCCTCTCGTTACGCGCGTGTCGTTCACGTCGTGCAAGTGCAGACTCGCTCGATCGAGGCTCGATCGGCTCTTATCCAATTGCAGTGCGCTGCAGGAACAAGAGCCGGCTTTATTATACATATCATCCTAAGGGGTTCAGCCACAGGGTACGATGTCACGTTTAGATAGACGTAACTATTGCATTTAATCCTCAATTGCATTCGAGTTTCTACTTGGAATCTACTAGGAAATGACGCGTACAAATATATTATGCATGCGTAGAGCGATTTCGTCTTATGAAGCGTTAAAAATACTATATATAATAATAACGTAATTGATCAAAAAGCACCGCGACTTGACGAAATAAAGAAATTGAAAGAAAAAAGAATTGTTACACATAAATGCGAAATTTTTTTTTAAATTCTCAATTTCCTTTGTTGAGAAAGATAAATCAATAGACGAAGGAACGAAAACATTATAATTTCTTGAGAACATTATATAATTCATTTTGTTTTCAGTTTTATCCTTTAATTTAATTTCTTTTAATTAAAGGATATTCACTATTTCTCTATTAAAACTTTGCTATCTAGATATAATAATCCAGAGTTAGAAGTTTCCATTCTTCAGATAATAATGGTAATAAAATAAAAAGTATTTTTATGGCGAAATGCAATTGCAATCATTAAGTTCGACACGATTCATTTCACTTATTGCTTTTATCGATATTTTGTCAAATTATATAATTCTATCGAATACATTATACTATACTTTGAACGTGCGGCACTCCTTTATGTTGCACATTATAAATAACAACGCTTTCTCTTCGGTACAAAAGCTACGTACAAAAGAATTGAAAATAACTATCAAGAACGCTGTTTTCGATGCTTGGTTGTAAGTTCGTCAATTGTTGCCTTCACAGGATTTCCTATTCCAGCTAGAAAGCAACGGAATTGTCATAAAATGAAAAATACCGATATGTCACTGGGGAAATAAAGCATTACTAAAAAACAAAGGAAACTCGACAAACTGCAATAAGGTAAAATACAGTATTCGTCTGTTAGCCTTCGACGAAGCACGATTAAAGCGCAAACAATCGATAGCGTTGTTCCAATACTGCTGTAATAAAGCGGAAATTGGCCTTGATTTCGAGTCCATTTTTATGCCTCTTATTCACTCAAAACAATCGCTATTAATGCGTAAAACGACCACAAAACGTTGAGAATAGAATACAAAAGTATATTTCAGTTCATTTAATCTATAAGGAAAGTTTGCTGAAAGATCTAAAATTTTAACTGGATACAGATAAGAAAAGTAATTTTGTCAAACTATCAAAATAATTATGTAGAACGCTCAAACTAGTGCTAGAATATAACTTGCTAGAATATTAAATTTTTGCAGCATTGCTTATTATTTTTAAGATTCCAACAAAATTATTTTGATGGTCCAACAAAATTATTTTCAGATCTGTATCCAGCAAAATTTTATATCCCTCAGCAAAATCGTTCTTTCCGTGTACTTTATCTCATCATCAATGGCGTTACAGTGTAGCCTTTTCTAGTATCTTATAAGTAAAATAATGTACGCAACTGATCGTTTTATGTAGAACGTCTTCGAAATATTTATTGAATAATGTATTGATATTCTCTGATATTTTCTGGGATAATTTCTTAACAAAGTCGTGAATTTTCTTCGATGAAAAATCATCGCTTGTTTCAGCTTAGTTTCGTTAGAATAATTTCTACGAAACAAATTAAATAATCTGGACGAGATGTTGCAAAAATAAAACTTATTAATGGTTGTTTCTATTACAACAACTGCGACATGAGAAATCTATTTTTTCTTCGTATTAGTAGTATCGAACGATTTTGATTATCCTAGAATTGAACTTCGATTGTCGCAATTTGATACAATGCCGCGCTATCTCAGTGATGACAGTTGGCGAACAGTTTGGCGAATAGTGCGCTTCGATTATGACGACTGCTTGTTACATGCTATGATTATTATGAGCTCTCCTCTATCTCTGATTGTACCAGTTTCCCGTAATGGTCGCTTAGCTGACAGTAGTAAACGCAGAATTTACGCCGAGAACAATACGAAATGCTGAGATAAAAAACAATTCACAACCGCATTCACCAAACAATTGTGTGATAGATGAATACCGATTTATACCAGAAAACGTGTCTTATGTAAAAAAAACTTTTAATTAATATATTCGATAGAACGTTAACGTTTGAGATCTCTAACTTAACTTCTCTATGATTTTAGCGTTCGGCTCATCAAACTTTGTTGATTGTAAAATTTACAGTGCAAACGCGTCTCGAATTTAACTTCTGTTTTCAGGATTGTTTAAAAGCCCTTAGTTACCGGAATAGTCGCTCAAAGATTTGTGGAAAGCCCGACAAGCCCTGAAGGCCAGGATATCTTTGGTCGCTTACCCCGCTTACAAACTTTAGATTTTAATCCGAACGGACAGCGAGTCATCCGACAAATTACGTTCGTGCCGTTTTAGGAAGCCGTTTTATAGGGACTATCGAGTCCCGCTGGTTTAGTAGCTGGCTCGTATCTACTTCTCTACATTGCGGTCGGCCTCCCAACTAAAATTCAAGGTAAATACCACGGCGCTGCAACGGTACTTACCGCAAAATTAGTTCTATTTTTAAGCGAGTGAATGTGTAAAAGGATTAAATAATGAATTTGAGGATACGATCAATTTGAGCGATTTAAGTTTGGAATAATATACGAACGTTAGTAATAATTAGTATTATGTGAATTATAATATTACTCGTATAATCGAATAAATGTGTATAAAAGATGATACGCTAGCAAATTACACCTCGAGCAATATTCTGTACTTTCTAATATGTCAGCATATCATATAAATTAATTAACTTAAATGGGAATTAATTAAATAAATATTAAAGTGATTTTTGTGTGAATATTAGACACGTTGCTTCACTGTTGTTATATATCGTAACACAAATTCCAATTCATTAATATATATAATATATTTGTATTTGTTCTTTTTAACTATTTACACTCTACCAAGCTGCGGATATAAAAGTTGCTCACAGTATACATAGACACTAAGCTACTCTTTATCTAATCATGACTCCTCCATCTCATTTTCCTGTTTTTAATGTTACCATCACATTACTGTCATTAAATACGCTGGCGGAAGTGTGTTCTCTCGTCGGATTAGGAACAATGATATGACATTAACATTAGCCACATTATCGCTCTTTTTACGAGCGAGACCAAACGTTAATTCGTAGAGATGACGATTTATGTATCATTGAACCATTTTTATTATTAAAAAGGATATGAAATTACTCCGAACACATTTTTCCACTCTATTTTGATTTCACGTGAGTAATTTTCACTATATTAAAATATTTGTAACAATAATAACTGAGAACAAAATTTAACAGATTAAAATCTTAATGGACAAATTGTTCTTGTAAATATTATAATAAAAAAGATTTAATAAAAGTCTTCAATAAAATTGCGCTTTTCCTCTAAATTATAAAAACATATAAGGCGTCAAACTAATAGTCGATAAGTCATCATTTTATTGAAGGTACATACAGAATTGACACTTGAGTCTAGCAATAAACGCTAACCTTACTATATTTTTTATAAGAATTTATGGGTGACACTTGAGCCACTTTGACTGCGAAAATATGGATTCAAGGAGCAATAAAGATATTTTATCGCGCGATAATAATACATGTTCTCATTCGTTCAACGATGCAAAGTCTTGAGGATGAAGAAGATTATGTGGTGGAATAATGCGTGAACTTTAAACATTGTAAGCGGGATTCGTTTTTTTGCGATAAATTCTGTGTAGAAACATACATGCATCAGAAGAAAAGAATATTCTGAGTTTCAAGCAATATTGTACGCTGCGTTCATAGAGAAATAATTTCACAAACATCACATATTATTCTTCTCTGATAAAAAAACTTGCAGAAATCAAATAGCTCCATCATTGATTAATCTCAAAATTTCAGTTAGTATAAATAAATATACGAGTACGATTAAAGCAAGTCGCTGTATCTTATTAAAATATAAAAATTGAACATTCAAAAATAAAAAAAATATTGTGCAATCAATAATATTGTTAAACTATTGATTCAATAATTTGAGTAATCATTCTAACGTTTTCACTTTATTTACTATTAAGAATTATTATTATCATATTTTAATTATTAAATTTCTAATGTGATTCTAAACTGGATGCGCGTGTGTTAAAATAAGCCATCACTCATAAGACATATTACTGCCAGCATCTACCGACCAGCGACGTTATGTGCAACGTTCAGAATTAATATTCAGATGACCCATTTAGCTTCCGAGCTTGACATTCCCTGCCCTACCCAAAACCTGACCGCGTAACTATGCATCAGAGAATGTGACGTGTAAACACATCCATCGGCTACTGAAACTCAGCCGACAGCGGCCCGACGTGCAAACGAGCCTCAGGTCGACTTGAGGTTTATCTCGGATAAGGGCTTAACAGGAAGTCCGGACGTTATGTGTTTATCTTTGCGGACGACTGACGGGAAAATACGACTTCCGGCTCAGATTCGTTATTTCTTTTCGGATAATCAATGTGAAAATCTGTATCTGGGAGCTAAGCTGTAAAAAAAGCAAGTGTAAAAATAAAACTTTTAAAACGAAAATCTCTGAATATATTTATTCATTCAATCTCTCTCTCTCTCTCTCTCTCTCTTTAAAAAAAAAAATAGAAAAGGATATCTTTTAAAACCAGACTATTGTAAATTTTTTATCCTACGCTCTGTATCGCCAAAAATCATGATAAATTATTATAGATCATCATAGATTATCATAGCATCTATGAGAAGTATATAGCTTCATTCATAAATTAGAAGAAAAGGTTCATAAACTGTGATACTAATGAAAATTTTGACAGTCTATCATAGAAATTTTGACAGTCTATCATAGAATCATTTCTATTATTGAAAAATTGTTATAATTACTTCAGATATATTTTTCCAATCCATGTTAATTTCATAAATAAATAATTTTTCATCAGTCAGCAATATATTTTAAATGTTCGTATAGGAAGATTATCAGAAACAAAAATTGAAAAATTACTTTGCTGAGATTAAAATCATAGATAAACTGCTCTAATAAATTTCTCAAAGAGGCTCTTATCTCTGAACAAAATAAAATTTGATTTCTTTGTAATCCTGAAAAGGCATCAAATAATTATCGATGAAATATGTATTATTATCTTATTACCTTTCTCATCTCTTAAAAACCGTATTTTCACAGTCCAGAAGATCAGTATATCAAATTAACGCGTTTGTCGTGCTCGAAGAGATGCTCTCGTGCTTTCGATGATCCGCGAGTTGTAAATCGCATCGAAATATATTAAGGTGCAACGAACTTTCCCAACTAGTAGCCGGGAGCAACAGTTGTCGCGCGTTGCGAAACTTTAGCCGTAGCATCGAGATCTCGACGCCGATTGTAAGCAAAACGAGGAAAATGCGAACGAGGACAGGTCCTCTGACGAAGTTTCTCTGGAAGTGCTCGGATGATCTCAAACTCGGCAATCAACGTTACCACGGTGTATTTTCGCGCGCGTTACTTAGATCGTTCACGCTGATTCCGAGATAACATTGAGATACATCTCACGCCAATATTATAGAAATCTGCTCCAATTTTCAATGTAGAAATGAGCGATAACAACATAAAAATTTTATAACACATGATTTCCGCAATAATTTCATATAAATCGTAAATAACAAATACACACAATTTACAACGCATAAAAAAAAATATTTGTTCTGGATCAGCTGATTCTTTTAGATTATATCAAGAAATATTCACGGATACTTGAAGTGTCTGCGTTAAATCAGAAACTAAATGCACCGTAGTTATATAGCACTTTCTCTTTGTCTGCAATCATATTGTACGAATATTTTATCCACAATATATTGCCGTATATTTCATGTACACAATAAAAAACCGTATACACCGCAGACAAAGAATATTTATATTTTGAAAAAAAAGAAGAAAGAATCCTTTTTACGACCGTTCCCTTTCAAGCTTCAAAATGAGAAAAATATGTGAATGTATGAAAAATATGGGAAAAATATGCTCTCATTGTCAGAATTAAATCTATTTCAAAGACAATTTGCGTTCTTTATGTATCATTAAATAATTACGAAATTTATTACAGAGAAACGGAAAGGGATAAAACGTATACGATGTTTAAGCGTTTCTTTTTTATTGTTACTGTTGATTCTAATTATTGAAATTCTGTATTGCAAGCAAATTTGTTTTGTGTATGTGTTTACCTAGCGGATAATTAACAGTCCATTTTTTATTAATCAATGCAACGCATATCGCAAAAAATGTATCGCATCGTGTTATACTGTAGGTTAAAATGTAAATAAGGTTCTTAATGAAATGCGTTGTTTCACTTGTATTACAGTCCAAATGATCCATTGCTGTATATAAACGTATGCAACATTTTATGTATCAAAGAAGAAAGAAAACACTGTGTATCAAAAGAATACATGACATAATTCAACTTTATTTTTGTTTTATCGTTCGTCTATATAATATTATTGCTTTGTGAAAGAAGAAACAGTTGGCCTCCTCACCGGACACTTGACCCTGAGGGGCCACCTGCACAGACTTGGCCTCACCGAAATAAAAGAATGCCGCTTATGTGGGGAGGAGAGTGAGGACAGCTCGCACGTGCTGTGCCCAACGCTCTCCTGCAAAAGATATAGACTCTGGGGCAGTATGTTCGTTGAACCCAGAGATCTAACAGAAAAAAGGGTGAACAGCCTAATAAGCCTGGTAGCAAATACCGGGCTAGAGCTGTTAACACAACCCTAGGAACAGGCGGGGAGTTACAGAGGATCAAAAAGATCTAGGTGACATCAGGGCCTCTCTGGGCCCACCCGCATATTTGTTTACTACTACTACTACTACTAAAGTGAAAATGTATCTTTATCGCAGGTATCATCAAATCTTAACATTATTTTGTTTTTAAATATAAGTGTGTGCGAATGCAAACGTAGTAGGATTGTATCCATTGTCTCATAACGAAGCCATTGCTGGTTGTCTTTTGTTTTCAACAAATGGAACAATGATCAAATAGTAATAAAATTTTATAATACATGAATCTAACACAATTTAAAAAATAAATAAATAAAATGCAAGAAGTTATTTCTTTTATTTTTCACGATTTGTTTGTATAATAATAGCTTAAACAAATAAAAAAACAATTTTTTATGAACAATCACGTTTTAGTCTCATGTTAGTCTCTATTATGAGACTACATTAAATCCACACTTGACATTCTTACTATGTATGTATATGATTTTGCTTGGATAAAGTAATCATCTTGCTGCAATCGTTTTGCTGCGTTCTTTGTACATACTTAAAAAATACACTGACAGTCTAATGATGCCTGTGATAAAAAATTCAACAATTCATTTTCATTTTTTCAAGCATGAGATTCCATATGACATACCATTTTAAAAATTTATGGTTGATAAATTCAATATTCTAAAAATTTCAAAAAGTGCTTAAATTAAAACTCGAATCGAAATATCATGCTTGAAAAAATGAAAATAAATTGTTGAATTTTTTATCACAGGCATCATTAGACTGTCGGTGTATTTTTTACTCGAATATTGTGCTTGAAAAAATAAAAATGAATTATATATATATATATATAATTCATTTTTATTTTTTCAAGCACAATATTCGAGTAAAAAAAAATATATATATATATATATAAAATGCATTTTTTATTTCAATACCATTTTTCTTTAAAAAATGAAATGATAGAACATTATATGCGGATCCGGATTCAGCGCACAAAAAACTTTAATAAACAATTCTTCTTTTTAAACAAATAATTAACATATCTGCAAGCCTATAATATTTACATTTATATAAATAAATATATTATTCTTATATAAAATTCTCTCGATAAATTGATAGAACCTGTAAAAATCATATCCACGTCATAAAATTTCATTAAATGTATTGTATTAGATTGAATAAAATGTAATATTGATGATATTGTGAAAGTCTATAATAACTAAAATTTTTATTAAATTGTCATTCATCGTATGTTTGTGTATTGAATATTTTATTTTATCCATGTAAAAGCTATTTAATAACTGAAATAAATCTAAAGCTCCCTTTTTAAATTAATTATTATTTGTATAGAAATCTAAAAATATCACACATTTGCAACACTTTTCCACAAATTCTTTTTTAAATATTCAACTTTAATAATCAACTTTTAATAAACTGACTTTATGTTTAAATCCAACAACATATGGGGAATTTAAAGCAATTTTAATTTATTTAAAATGTTTTCTATTTTAATGTATTTTTTTCAGCAGCAAATAATGCATCTTCTGGAATACGCAGCAGAGCTTTATATCACACTTGTGTGTAACATGTCAGTTCTTCTGAGAAATGGTAACACATTTCCATGTACCATCCATCCGATAAATGTTAATCAAACTGTTGCAATCTGCAAGTGCATCCAGATAGCTACTTCGCGTAAGCAGTTTCGGCATAAAGTTTTCGAACTCATTTATATGTATGCACATGCGAGAATATGTAGCGGAGTTCCAACAAAGATACATTTCGGATCAACGGTTTTCGATAAAACGTCTCATTTATATTGTAAAATCGTTGAATTGTGCGTCGATTTCAGTAATTTTTTTTTAATGGCAAAACTGTGTCACTTGCCTGTTATTCACAGAAAATAGAAAACAATGCAATGGATAAAGTATAAAATGCTAATTTGTTCAATTTTCGTATGAGAAAAACGCTTTTTCTTATTACCTCTTAATCCATTATAGTTATCATATCTTTATTATATAACGTGTGACTGACATAAAAATAATGAGATTAAATAATTAAATACTAGAATAAAATTAAATAATTAAATATAAATTAAATAATTTATGAAAATAGAAATCAAATTTGCAAATGCTATTAATGGTTAAAATATGGCGAATATATTAAGAGGATCTATCTAAAATAGTCAAAGAATATCGATCGAAATATCAATTATATCTAATTGAATAAATATTGACTTGGCTAGAATTTAAATTTATTAAAGTCGACCTATTATTTCAATAACGAGTTAAAATTTATTTTGTTAGTTTCAAAAGTAAAAAAATAATCTATACTTTTTGTACTTTTAATTAAAAGCTCAAGACTGGAAATTTAAGCTAGGAAGAGAAACATCGTTCGTTTTAATTTTCATTAAGAAAATCCGCTTTGTACAAAGCATCCGTGAATAGCCATGTAATTCTGGAATTCTCTGTGTAAAAGCGATCACTTTGACTTTGATATCGTGCATATGTTCATAATTCACTCCCATTATGAATCAACCGCTATTTGTCATCTTCGACGTGCCGATGGTTTTTCAAAATCGCCGAAACAACTGACAACTCGTGCGCATTCTCGATTTACAGAAACAAATAATCCGAATACGTAGAAAATGATTTATCATAATGCACTCGATGCTCATATATAATCGCGCTTTATTGTATTGCTGACTAAATCGAAATTTGAGATATACGTGCGTGCAGAAAAGCGCGTCGCTTTCACGCGTCGGACAACCACATTGAATTGCAAATGCTTTCCCGCACGTCATTTATTACTTTTTTTTTAATCTCCGCCTTTTCGCACCTACACAAATCCTACTTGACCCTACTCGTGATGGTTAGATCGAAACGTTAGATCGATGAAACAACCTGTAGTCGGATGTCATCATGAATTCTAATTTTACCGCATATTCATCGACCATCATCATTCGTCTTCATCCGAATAAATTATTTGTTTTGTCACAGATTAAAATCTAATTAATTCTAATGTTCTCATTTTATTTTCTGTATCACGGATATATTAATCGCGCATTATTCTTATAACAGAAGATAGTCGTTTTTTTGTAAATAAAGTAGAACTATTAAATAAAGTAGAAATATTATTTTGAGAATCTTTCGGCATAAATGTGTCATGCGGCGTACTGTTTGAGAAACACTTGTCTACAGGAAATGCGATTCGTATTACACTGTATATACATACGGAATATGAACGAAATTAATCCTCTGAAATGTACGCGTATCGGAAACCGTAACCGCATTGAGGAAGCGGTCATCTCCTATAAAAGCCTGAAAACAATTTTACGAAAATAGTAGTCCCTCGATAAATGTGAGTCTATATGTGTGCTTCGAGACTTGTACAAAAAAATGTAACTACGAATACAATAGCTATCGCTTAAATATGCAATTTCGTGGGTACGTTTTGCACCGATAAGAAGCGATTTTTTATTTTGCTTTCAATCGTATTTTAAATAACGCGACTAGATGTGATGCTAAAATTGTGCTGCAAGTGCATCTAAATCGCATTAATTTTCAGACAAAATCATTAAAAAATTATGTTAAAATACTGTCCGCTCAAGTTTTCAGCATAAAATTATTGTTACAAGTCTCTCTCCTAAAAAAAATGTAAGTTTCATTTAAGAACGCAGGAATGCGTATTCCATCGCGTGTAAAGGCAGCAGCTCTCATTCCTTAAAGTAATATTTCAAACCGATTCTCGTTGGAGATGTATTTCGCGGCTGTTACTCCTTTCGCCGCCGCGAACGAAGTTGTAAGTGGCTCTTTCTCTCTGATGTCGTAACTTCTGACTTACCCTCCACGAAGAGGAAGAAACCCTCGGGATTGTTCGCCAGTATCCGAAGCGCCTTAATCGCCATCTCGGCCAGAGAAGGATCGCCGGTGTCGTTCGTGTTACGGTCGACGTTGAAGTCCATATGAGAATAGGCGAAGAGACCTGTGGCAAAGAAAATAAGTCTCGGCAAGTAATCGGATCGTGTATAGCTCGGAAATAAGTTTGGAACCTCATGGACAAATGCAAGGAAACGCAAAGGTAATCCGGAATATATATGTATATCGCACAAAATATAAATAAATAAATATATAAAATATAAGGAGCAAGAAATAGAGAGACATTACAATTGCAGAATTCGTAAAACCTATAATAGATTATTTTAAGAGAAAAATAAAAAAGAAAAGATCTAATTGATCATTTGTAAATTATTAGATCAAAACGCACGTTTTATATTATTTATAGATTAATATTTCGTTACTTTTTATGATTACTCATTCGCGATGATTTATAGTTTGTCTTTTATAATTTACAATATTAGAATTTATTTCGAATGTATATGCTCGTTTTAATTACGTTATTATGTTTTTCACAAATTATTGCTAGTTGATATTAATTAATTATATATAACGTAACTCAAATTTTCGTTCCATTGATCAACAGCTAACATTCTATCTTATTAGCTAGATACACAGAGAAATCATCAATAGCAATCGATAAGCACAATGTAATCTCATATTCCGAATACTGAATGCCTAATAATTAACACACGGGATGATTACGGGAGTGACAACAGTGTGCAATTAATACAATACAGCGGCTAATTGCATAAATCTAAAGCACGAATGGTCGAAAATTAAATTCTTGTAAGGCATTCCGATACTTGTGCATTCTGCATATTCATAATTTGATACACGCATTTTTAATGCAAATTGACCGTTATCAAATAATACTGTGCAAGCTATTGATTAGTAAAGCAGATATTAAACATTATTATATTTTTTTTATTTTGTTATTTATATCATATGATAAGTTTAAATTAATTTATATACTCATTAAATCTATTAATTTTTTAAATAAATTAAATAATAAAAAAATAAAATTAGATATAGTGGAAAAAGAACAGACAAATATATTTAAAATATTCATAAAATTTTCGACATATAACATAACACAACATAAAAGTTCAATGTTCCTAAATTTTATAAATAAATTTATCAAATTTTTGAAATACTGCGCTTAAAACGCATTAAAGAAAATAAAGAAGATTTTATAAAATCATATTTTACAAAAATTCTCTCAGCTATGTTTTTGTATAGAAATTTCAACGACCAAATGTAAAACAATTTTTCTACCTTTCTATCCTACTTCGACTTTCTATCCTAAGGACGTATTGTAGTCCTGCATAATTAATTTGCGAAACACAAACCCGAATTCAGAATTAGCTAATACAGCATATTTCAACATAATTAAATTCCAACGTGATTGGCTAACCATGCATATATAACTTTATTAAATATACTGAATAGAAATTATATTATTCACAAGATCAAATCGAGCAATAAAAATCGTTTAGTAAATGACAAGGTATATTTTCCAATATAACATCAATAGTTATTGTATAATAACTAATAATGTTGGAGTATTTATTTAATAATAAACCAGAAGTGTGAAAATATTTAAAAGAAAACAATTGTGTGTTGATTATATCACTTAAAATCATGTGGCTCATTTATTCAATAATCTTAATTATTTTAATCTTAATAATCTTAATGTCTTGATCCTTAATAATTAATGATTGACAATAGATTTTTATGTGATGTTATAATATGTCAGCAGCTGACAAAGCATTAAAACTTATATTGAATCTTAGAGAAAGATACAAATGTATTAAAACTTGTTATTATTAGATACCTAATAATCGGTTCACTCTTCGTGGATCCACTTTTTCGAACTGCTCCTTATTGGCAACGTATTTCGCGGCTATGTTCCTTTTACGATAATTCCTGGACCACTCTTCAATGAGATTTCGACCATCCAATCGTCTGCCCTCTTTATCCGGCTCTTCAGGATCCAAAGTCACCTTCGGTACAAAGTGGCGTCTGCCACCACCAAGTATCACCTATGTCGATTTAAAATGACGCAGTTTTATTATAATGTATAGTTTTTAATTTGATAAAATTCAATAAAATTTCAGAGTATATATGAAAAAAACGATTTTGCTGAGAAATTTAAAATTTTGCTGGCTACTGAAAATAATTTTGTTGGATCATCAAAATAATTTTGTTGGAAATAATGATGCTGCAAAAAATTTTGATATTTTAGCAACTAATTTAAGCGTTCTATATAATTATTTTGATTCAACAAAATTACTTTTCTGACTTGTATCCAGCTAAAATTTTAGATCTTTCANTTTTTTTTTTTTTTTTTATGTAGATTTTTCCGGGCTCACTCGCTTTGTTGGATAAGATATTCTCTATTGAATCGCGAAATTTGAATTTACCAAAATTGCTGTACTCCGATTTCTGATTCTACCTATCCACGAGACACGCGGAACTGACTTTAATGAGAAAGAAAGTTTCGCCTCAACTTTCCTGGAAAGCAGCGTACCAATGAAATCGCCCGCGGAGTTCTTTGCTTCATTCAGACTTCGAAGCCAAGACTTTTTCTTTGAAAAATAGCACAAATTATTCTGAAAAGTAAAAATCAATTAATTAATCTTGCAATTAATTTACCCATTACAATACACTTTTTCCTGTAATTATTTTTAATATGCAAATGTTTGATCATTCACTATTTTATTTAGAATACAAATCGATGTGCTTTTCTAGTAATTGGCCTAAAAATTTATAAATTTCTTCAATCGAAAAATTCCACGAAAATATCTTCAAATTGTAAAAAGTTTAAATTTTTCTCTCACATAAATAGTACTTTTAGTTCAGGCAATTTATCAGGTTAACAATCTATTGTCCGTTAGTTTCGTTGGCTTGATTGAAAGAGAAAAGCACGGAACAAGCGTCACATGATAAAAGATGTGAATAAACTGCGAGACACATGTTTTATGTCTACCGATACAAGATAGAAGGTGCAATAAAACGTGATAAAGGAGACGAACGAGCCCCGATACGAGTTTTATATCCACTCGTATGCAGGAACGAATCATAACTGTGAAAAACCTCTATACGTCATCTGGCGAATGTAATCGTATCGGACAGGTTTTACATCTTCGATAGTCGCACCTTTCAACTTGTCGCAGAACGGGCAATAGAACACCTAAACACTTTTTTTAATTTTCACGATGCAGCGAGAACATGTATTCGCTTCGAACAAACTGCGCACATTTGCAAACAATTCCGTCGCTCAATTTCACTAAAAAGATTCATAATCAAATTTGCGTGAAAGGCTAAAAGTAAAAGTGATTGGTCACTTAATTTAGTTGTTATTTGAAATATTTTCAAAATATTTCAAAATATTTCAAATAACAATTAAATTAAATGACCGATCACTTTTACTTTCAGCCTTTCATGCAAATTTTGATTATGAATCTTTATTTGACTCGCAATTTATTTAAAAAATTTTATAAAATATTATGAGATAATAGTAATGATTTAATTCAAGTCTCGGAGAAACGAGAAAGCTTAGAATAAAAATAATAAGGTATGGATGACGAAACAGAATTCATATGTTTTGCTTCTTGAATAGCTTGAATAACTACATCCGGAAAAATATAATCATCGAATTTACATAAGGAGCAAAAAGTATCGAATATTTTCGCCACACATGAACGCCAGGATATTATTACGTACAGTGATATTACAGCCGGGCTCGTCCTCGAGCAGCTGACGCGCGATGTCTTTGCAAGAGGTACGTGCAGCAGGTGGCACTTTGCCGTCGTCCTCCCAGTAACGGCTGGCCGCGTGTGCATAAAGAGCCGCCGGTGTCGCGTGTGTAACCCTGGTGGTCGTAACTAGTCCCGTTGATTTGCCTGCGATCAGAAAAATCATATTGTTGCCTTTTTCGCGATAAATTGTTCTCTTTTTCTTCCTCTTTCTCCAATCTCTCTCTCTCTTCCTCTTTCTCTCTCTTTCTCTTCGTCTCTCTTTGTTCTCCACTTCGAAGTTTCCGACGCGTACGTGCTTTCGTAAATCACCCCTTCGGATCCTCGTCCGATTTTATCGCGTTTAAGCAGGCCGAGCGTGCACCGTCACTGACGTAGACCCGGAAGACAAATTTCCCGAGTAGCGACCCCCCGAGGCGAATCAGTACGATTTATACTTCATTGGGGGTGAAGTGGATTTTAGAATGTCGAAGTGAGTCAGAGGTAGAGCCAGCCGTACGGGGATTATTACCGGCGAGGTCGACCGATGTATTATTCAGGGGAATCTCGAATCGACTCGTATCGCATCTAGCCGCGATGCGGTTACACTAAACTACTCGCTTTCGGGTGTAAATATTCGATGAAGATTCGATGTGAATCTTTCAAAATTCTGAAATTAATGTCTCTTCCGACAAATATAACTTTCATTATACACTTTTTACAATAATTTTCAAATATTTAAAACTGTCAGTTTTCCACGATTGAAGATAAATCCTTTTAAAAATATAAATTCGCACTTACACAATATTTCAAATATAATTCCATTTTCAGGAAACAAAGTCAATAGCATATGATTGAACATAAAATTTATTAAGGCAGGTATTTTTAATCATTCTCCTGACATTTACAAATGTACTTCATATCTATATCGCATATGAATAATAATCGATGCATTTAATAATGGTTAAAGTGGCAATGTTACGTTTGGGAGCTTCGGTCACGATCAAAGAATCAAAGTTGCAACTGATTCAGAAATCGCATTTTAATTACACGAGTATTCGCAATAATCCTGGCAGCCGTCTCGGAGCTTTCGCTTAGCGCGAATGGGCTAAGAAATTAAGTTGGCACGCAGAGCGTGTGCAGCTCTCTGCCGGGGTCAGTAATTACGGGAGTGGCTCTAGCGTGGGTGGTTCGATGCTAATCGACCCGAGTGTGTCGATGCGTGGTGCTTCATTAAAGATCCGCCGAGAGACCCTTTGATCTCGATATCTCCACTCGAAATTATTACTGTGTAATCCTGTTTAATTCACGACGTTACTTCTCCAGCCAGAGAGCAAAATTATCAATATTATAATTCGAAAGATTAGATTTGAACTTCGTGCTGCAGCGTACGAAATACTTTGCATACGAACTACTTTAAAGAGAAACGAAGTCAATTATATTTCGGATAAAAATGAACTAGTATAACCTGTGACATATATACATAATTAATATAACATAATTAACATAAATACATAATTAATATAAATATTGAGATGTAGATTCATTCGCAAAAATCTACGAATTCCATACACAAAAGTAAAA
This sequence comes from Cephalotes varians, assembly GCA_037157785.1. Taxonomy (NCBI): domain Eukaryota; kingdom Metazoa; phylum Arthropoda; class Insecta; order Hymenoptera; family Formicidae; genus Cephalotes; species Cephalotes varians. The sequence continues at coordinate 552,958 of JANQDE010000041.1, read as the reverse complement.
AGGAATATTAAGACTGCAATGTTTTGTACAAAGCTAATATGATAATAAAAATGTAATAATTATTAGTAAGATAAATGTATTCACGTATTATGTAATATATTGCATTATATATGAAGATCATGATAAAACTTTTATAAGAGTTATCTACCCTTTTTTTCTTCAAATAATTGGAACCCAACGGCAAAAGATTAGAAAATCTTGTTACACAAACGTTGAAGTCATTAAAGGAATAATTAATTATATATTTTGTTTCGGAAATTAAATTATTTTGGCAAGCAGCAAAGGCTTCTAGTAACGGCGTGAGTACGACAGAACTTTGTTTCTTCGTTAATTTCAAGTGACTTTGCTTTAAGAGGAATTTAATTTGAGGCTTAGCTCTGTCAAGTTATCTAAAGTTTCAAATTAAAAAGTTGTAAAAACAGCTGGTGTGCCGGTCGAATTTTTGCAAGGAAATATTTTCAAAATCGTTCTCGAATTTCCCATCCAAGGAAACTCGAGCGATTTTTAACGCCAAAATTGTGAAAAAATTCTGCCTACATTATTGGTCTTTTTTATGTGTGCCATAAATTTTGCCGAAAGGGAATAAGGTGGCCTACATCAAGATGTTCTCGGGTCGACGGTTCGCGAACGTAAATATTCCTGCGGGATCATCCGCCGGATCCTCCGCAGTTGTACCCAATTCGTTCTTCGCTTCTCGATGTGCGAAACGATGGTGCGATTTCATAGGTCGCGCACGACCCGCGATTCAAGATGATAATTCAAGGGGTTCCGGAGCGCCGGATGAGAACTGGCGGAATCTCGATTCGCTCTTCGAGATGCGCGAAATGGACCGTAGTAAGTCGCGCCGCAGTTCGAGGACAGAAACCTCCTATTCCCGCAACTTATCCCTTTCGCGAGCGAAGTCGCTTTAATGCGCGAACTCTTTAGCGAAATCGCGATATTGGGAAATGACATTTCGAATTTCCGGGTTTACATCTAACAGGATATAACATTTCCACTGATTCGCTATGGAATATTGATCGAATCGAATATTGATCGGATGATATTTTATTTTATTTTAAAGTGTCAATGTCTGATGATATTAATGAAAAACCAGTTTTGTTAAAGTGTTTAAAAATTTGGCTAAATTCAGATTTGAAAATAATTTTGTTAGACCATCAAAATTACGTAGGCCACTTAAGCTGATTGTTAGAATGTCAAAATCTTTTTTTTCAGCTTGCTTGAGTATTCTACATAATTGTACAATCATTTTAATAGTCCAACAAAATTATTTTCGAATCTGTATCTGGTGTAAATTTTTAGATACTTCAACAAAATCAGTCTTTTCGCATTATCACATGTCACGATAAGCACAAGAAATATTTCTGCTACAGTAAATTGATGGAGAAAATATCGATATGTATCTATCTATATATGTATATATATATATTTATTTATATTATATATATATAATATATATTATATTATTATATATATATATAAAATGAATAAAAAAAACAAGATGAAAAATATGTAAAGGAGAAAAATACATTCAAATTATAATATAATCATTAATATAATTATTATTAAATTATAATATAATATAATAAAATGTCAAATTATAATATAATTCTAGCTAAATTTTTAAATATTTCAGCAAAACCGTTCTTTCCGTGTAATTAATTTACTAACAGAGATATTTTTTGTGTTTATATCGCAAGCACGAGAAATATTTCTACTATAAATTGATACATGAAAAGAACGGTTTTGCTGAAATATTTAAAAATTTAGCTAGATGCAGATCTGAAAATACTTTTATTAAATTATACCAAATAATTATGTGGGACATTCAAACTGATTGCTAGAATGTTAAAATTTTTTGCAGCATTTTTTGCTCATCATGCTTGAGTTTCTTATAATTATTATAATGGTTCAATAAAATTATTTTCAAATCTGTGTTCAGCAAAATTTTAGATCCCTCAGCAAAATTATTCTTTCCGTTTAGAGAAAATATTGATATACGTATAATGAATATATATCAGGAAATAAACAGAATAAAATTTATGAAAGAAGAGAATATGTACTTTAAAATTATGCTTTAATTCTCATACTCTCATATATCCTAATTTCCTCCCTATTTCTTTTCGTTCCTTCAACATTTGTTTTATTATTCCGCATTTCTCGCCTTATTTTCGCACGAGAACGACGATTATTCCTCGAGTGATAGATAACCGTACCGTTCGCTCTTAATTATCGCCTTTATTATCTCCACTATTTCGCCATTCGTTTTTTTTCGCTCTTCTCTCTGTTTTCAATTCCCCTACTTCTTCTCGTTCATTTCGAATTTCCATCGTTGCCGTGCATCACGTCGTGCAGCGTCGTGCTAAAGAACGTGACAAACCGCCGACGAGAGGGCCAAAAAGCCGCGGCGCGGCCGCGCGGAAAGCCAGGGGTGTCAGCGGCAAACGGCGCGCGATTAATCAGTTGGGCCATTCATCTTAATGATCGCGCCAAAGCAAGCTCGTCCTTTCATGCCAGCGTGTACATACAACGCCGGTAGCGCGCGTGTCAGCAACGCGTACATTCGCATACATATTGTCGAGGTCGCGCCGGCCGGTTCTGGCAACGTGTCAACTGCTCAAAAACACAATGCCGCTGTTTGTTACCGTAGATACAGGCACGGAAACGATGCATACCGCCCCGGGTCCTGTATCGTAATCACGCGCAAAGAAGAAACATTAATTGGTTCCGGCCTGTAAAATTTCCGACCTCAGCCAAACCGCGATGACATTACACCTCCGTAATTGGCAGAGAGATCGTACTCTCAATTAATCATCCCTCATCCCTCAATAGCGGGGTTCTAGTTTGCGAGTAGGAAGGTATTCACTGACGAGAGATAAGGATGAAATAAAGTGGCGATCGCTCTCGTCAGGTAATTAACGAGATTCGTGTCACTGAAACTCGTAGATACCTCGTAGATACCTCGTAGATGCCGTGTGTAATATTTCGATGGTGTTTATCAGTTATTCGACGCGCGCGAGATTTGGCGAACATCTGCGCTCTGCCTCATGTAGGCAAGAAATTACATTGCAAGCGGATTACACCGCGGCGCTCTCGCTCGCACGTTCACTTCGTGTCGTTCTTTGCAGCGACCGGCCATCGCAAACAAACCGTAAGCGATTACTAATGACCGCGCAGGAGCGCGACAGAGTTAACGTTAATTCGCCGCCATTGCCAGCACGCCCACATAAACTTACAATTTCGCGGTAGAAGCAATTACAACGGTATCGCCGATAATTACTTCTGTAACAGACACCCAGCAAACCTCTGCAGCGATAGATATTATATATAATAACGCCGCGGTTTGGATTTAGCTTTACAGCATCGTTTTAGCAACGACGTAATAAAACGCTATTATGGCTCGCGCGTTTTATCCGGCATGTAGACAATGTCGTGTAACAGCGATGCTTTTGACGACGCTAGCTAACATCGTGCCTTTCTCTAATTGCATTTTCTACTGCCGCCGACAAGACGGTCCCTTCGTGCTCGCCTTTGACGTGCGGATTTCCTTATGCCGATGCGCATACTCTGACATTACAGACTGATTACACGGATGCTTCGAGATTATTGTTTTCTGTTAGATAAAGAGCGCAAATTATAAATTATGAGTATAATAGTCAAAATTCCTGTCGATCATCTTAATGCGGACACGTTACAATGACATTAAATGGCAATTATATTCTTTAAATAAATATATTCTTTAAATTAATATATTTATAATATAATATATTTAATATATTTAAACAAATATATTCTTTAAATAAATATAAATATTCTTCAGTGTTCAAAGTAAAAAACTTTGATTTTCATATCGTATCACTTCGGTATATAGAGAATATGTGATAGTAAATTTTGTTTTAACAATATCTTCGTTTAAGACGCACTGTCTCTCTCATCAACATTATTTGATGGTTTAAAAATTACGAAAAATATAATTAATTAATCTTCAATTATCATTTAATTGATTTTAAATAAAAATATTATCAGACAAAATCATATAAATTCTATTATCATTAAATATTTGGCACACTTTGTGATTTGAACAAATGATATATGTAATCAATAAAATCTTATCATTTATATAAAATATCGATACGTCAATGTTAACGCAAAATTGTCTAACAATTGAGTTTTAAGAATTTTTGAATTTTCTGATTAAATTTCCCAGCAAATATAATTAGCACGTGACGCGCATATATGCACAGGGTCATAAACACTCGAACTGCGGGGTAGTGAAACTGTGAAAGTTCGACAGCCAGAACGTCCAGAATATTCTCGTACGTATGGCGCAATTTAATAAACAGCACGTGAAATCTTCCATTAGGCAGAATCGCTCTAGCTTGTGCAATTAGCGCCAGCCGTAAATTAGATATCGGCTTCCGGTCAAGCGCCGCGCCAAGAATACGATGTGCGGCGTGGGGTCGCGCAAGCGCGAATTCAATTTATACGTGGGCATTTAATCGTGTGCCGTGTTTGGGCGGTTTAATCGTTTTAACGCCCGTCCCCGGCAAATTGAATGTATGCGCAGATTAATTACGTTTACTCATAATGACGAGATCGCGGGATCGTAAACGCCGCGCCGTGAAACTCGGTAGAAAGTAACGACCTGATTAGAAAGATTAATCTGACGAGAGTGTATACGTTATATCTCGTTCGTTATTCTTCCTTTTATTTAAAATATCGATTCCAGCTGCTTTTGCGTGTTTGAATTTTAATTTCTGCTAGATCGATGCTACTAATCCTATCAATGCTTATATTAATCCTAAATTCAAGAAATTAACGTTGTATATAGATTCAGATGTGTTGATAAATTACTATAAATATTGATAATAAATTGAATACTAAGTACTAATTTCTAAATATTCTTTTTTCCCTTTTGTGCAACCACTTAAATGTTAATCTTGTATCTTATGTGCGATATCACTGTATGGAGCGTATGGAGACTTACCTTGATCCTGGGCCCAATTAATAAGTGAAGGGACGCGCGCCTCGAAACTAGAGTAACAATCCTCGAAACGTGCCGATGAATCCAGACCAACAGTTTCGTAATTGGCTTTAACTCCGCAGAGCAGCGCCGTCGCGCATGCCGATGATTCGCCAACTTGGGCATCCATGTTATATGTCTAGAAACAAGATAACAGAGATTAATTGCGATATTTTCGCGTAATCAAATTGCGATTACACACAATATGAATTTGCAATTTTAAAAATTTTTACTCTTCTGAAGAAAAATGTATTTCTCAGTCATCTACATAAAACTATATCAAAAGCGACCTGCACATCATTTCATTTACGGATTCTCCAATCAATTTTCCTTCCGCAAAATTCTATTAAGATAATCCGTAAAAAATTAAATGAAATACCATTTCACATCTCCATAAAACTTAAATTACGAACAAAAAAATTACGTGTATGTTTAATAGTTAATATCCCGAGCTCTCGATATATCRAAAATTATAATATCRTGRAAGVKCTAATGASAGCTATAACACGCTGTTGATGGTGCGCAGTAACTAATAAGATTTATTTAGTATAATTACAAACGTTTCGGCTTACC
>JANQDE010000041.1:505229-543722 GCA_037157785.1 Cephalotes varians | reverse complement strand
TTGCACATGCTTTATTTTCAATATTCAATTTCTTTATCTCTAACAAAGAGTTCTCTAACAAAGAGTTTTCTAACAAAGAGTTCTCTAACAAAGAGAGAGATAACATTGCTTCTTTATCTGTCTTTCTACAATCTGGCACTGGTTATAACGCAAATAGAATTGTAATTAACTGTGCGCAAATGCTCGATTAAAACAGATGTTAATATTTAAAGATACATTAAACCCTTTTTTTATTATTTGCATTTGATTGCTCTCATTTTATTTTCAATTGCAAATATTCTTGATTTTATTTCAAGAATTTATCATTCATTTAAATATCGCTGTGCATTCGTTATTTATATGTACACATGGTGACATCGATAATATTAATTTGTTCAGTTCCGGATTATTGTTTTTCAAGCAAAAATATTTCTTTCTGTTCCAATCGTCGCAATATTACTCTAAAGAAATTTCATTTTAATGAGAATTCATCATCGTTTTCTATATCTTGAATCAGGATAAGATCGTTTAAAGCAACAGACACTCCGATTCTAATCGCTTACATGGAATCGAGTTTATCGTATAAAGTATGATACGAAATTGAGAATTACATTATCTACCTAGTATTGTATTTTTTTTTTGTCGAAGTCCACATATACAGATGGAAATGAGTAGTGCTCCGATCGTAAGCACATTATGCTCATTCTCGTAACCGTGTATAACGCATGGTTGGTGTAATTGTCGGATACCAAAGAGGATGGGGATTTGCGCGAGCAGGAAGTCGCAGCGGAGTAGATTTATATTCATAATAGCGGGGAGGCCGTTAGGCGCAAAATGTTTTAGAGCCCAAAGTAAACGCCGCAGTGTTCGCGGTAATGCCGGTAACTCACTTCTCCCACGACGAACATTTGTCTCATAATGGCCACTGGCTCACGTTTATGACTAGTTCGTAAGCGCCCCGCAGTGGTTTTGTCACATCCGTTCTGTGTTCTCTCCTTACCTCTCTCTCTCTCCCTCTCTCTCTCTCTCTCTCTCTCTCTCTCTCTCTCTCTCTCTCTCTCGCTCTCTCTCATCTCTTATATTTTTTGAGATGTTCTTAATGACTACGTTGGTGATAGTACGTGTGCTATTTTCATATATTCATGATGATATATATTCATCCATAAGAACTGCTCATACGATTCCTGTATTGACTCTTTAATTCTCTTATTTTTTCTGACTCATCATCATGTGTCTCACTTTTTTTTTAAAGATGCAATTTTAAGTGCGCGCGAAATTAACTTGAACATTAAATAAAATGACATATGTAATCAACATAACCCTTTTTATGTCAATATAATAAATAAAACATGATTTTTTTCACACAAACACACACACACACACATTTCATCAAAATATTTTTTATCACTACATTTCACTAAATTATTTTTTATCATTTATATAATAAACGCAGGAATAAATAAATTTCATGAATTTTGGAGAAGAAAGAAAGAGACAGAGAAGGAAAAAGAGCTACATTTTATTACGTTTTTTTAGAAAGAATAAAATGTTGCAATAAGATGTGCAGAATAAAAGATTTCTAAATCATATCAACTTAAGGATAATAAAACAAAAATATTTTGACGAAAGGACAGAATATACATCTAAATAAAATAAAAATAAAGATATCAATGAAACATAAATTTAGAACAAAAATTCTATATGTGCGCACACAAATATTTGTATCAGTTGGCGCAAATAAAACATCTATCATATATTGTTTTATCACTCCAATGTGTTTTGAATAATAATACAGCACAAAAATTTGATATATATATTAGTTTATATAATTAATAAATAATTTTTTTGTTATAGAATGAATCGATTTACAAGAATAAAGAGCAAATCTTTTCTTAAATAAATTAAAATTAACATCAGAATCCATGAAAGACATTACAAAACTCTTTTTTAACTTCTAAATATCGAAAAATATTAAATCCTTAATCTATTTAATCTGTGATTATTTCCAGCATTAAGCGATAAAATTATTTTCTTCTTATATAGAACAAGATTTTTTATAATCTTATTATAAATTAATTTTTTATAAATATTTTTATTTGCTCTTATATTTTCTTTTACTTGAATTAAATGTTGCTTAAATTTAATATACTTATTCCAGATTATAGTGCAGTGCTACGTGCAATATTTGGTCGCGGTGCTCGCCAAACTTTTACGACGCACGCACCTAACCACGTGAGGATTAAACGCCTCGAGTTTACGGTGCATTCAGTTCAAACGGGACTCAGGCAATTCTACCTCCGCATCTTTGCGCTATTCTGTGCAATAATACCGCCGATTTACTTTCGACCGGCGTAGCCAGCCCGATCCGGAGCAGTCGTAATCGCAGTAACTCGCGAAAGTTGGATCGCGTACGTGCGCGAGCCGCGGAAAGTCGAGGGCAGGCTCCCGGTACGATAAAAGGCCGTCGAATCGCAGCGGAAGTTCTCGATTGCGATCTAAGTTGAAATTAAATTGACCGCGGTATGATCCCGTCGCGGCGAGTCCCTCAACTAAACAGGATATCCGTCTGCGTAAGCGCACGTGAGCGGAAAGTAGACCGGGTGCACTTTTGCGGGTAAAGCTCTCCTTCACCGTTCGCCTCGTCTTAAGAAGAGAAATGCTCCGATATTTCCCTCTCCCCCTCTCGCGAAACCAACCGCAAAGAGGCAAAACGTTCCGGAAACGCCCGTTTCTTTCTCCCTTTTTCGCTCGTCGGTCTCTTCTTTTTCCGTTGCTGCGCATCGCCCGAGTCATCTATTTGCGACTGTCCTCAAGTCGGAATTCTACTAGCTACCGCCTAATTACACCAACTGCACAAAGAGACGTTGCACTAAATGCCACTGACATTTATTCCGTTCGCAATGTCGCGTATTTCTCTCTCTTTCTCTCCCTTCTTTCTCTTGTCTCTTTGTGTGAAATGCACTTCAGTTAATGTACTCGTTTACACAAAATTTTTCAACAGTCTCTTTTTATTGCACAAAGTCAAAATTATAAAGAATAACAAAAGTTGTATCTTTTCAAATAAATGCACAGAATAATCCGCGGTAATTAGTCTATTGAGAACAAAACTTTAGCCAGCTTCAACCAGGATATACATTTTTTTATTTTATGTAAAATATTACACAATTATCGTGCTGGTCTTCTTATCTGACGAGTTTTTTCATGAATGTCGTGTTGATTTTCGCGGCAACGAGCATTTCAATTTGGAGTAAAATGTCAAGAAGAAAAAAAAACGTTAATATTAATAGAATATTTTCGTTGAAATGTTTTTCTATGGGGAAAATAAAATAAAATTTAATTAAGAGATCCAACCAAGATATAAATAACTATATCAAGTTTCGCTCATTTCATTCTGCAGCTCCGTTGTGTTATTAATGGCGTAACTACGGAATCATTTGTTTCTCGTATCTCGTGCGACGTATAGCAGTAAATTTCTTTATCTACGCTATTTTGTCTGAACCATATCAAAACCCGCGAAAAGTTCAGACTGTTCAACACGTTCCAAAATAACACCGTAGAATATCACTTCCAACATTAATTAAACGAAATAAGGGGAAATTAAATATTCACTTTAGTTCATCTTTGAAATAACATTACTAACCTTCTAAGTTGAGATAACGATGTAATGTTGTAGTCATCACGCAAACGAAATTGTAATTTCAAAAGATGTAGACCATTGTTATTGAAGCAAAATGAATTTCTCATGTTATGTTTTGCATTTAAACCATAAAGATATCGTACTAACGTATAGACTTTATATAATAATATCATATCTTTAATATTCTCTACTAACTTTATTGTTATTAAATATCTCTCTAAATTAAATTTGGATGTTTCAACATGTTGCAATGATATTTTAAGCAGGGACGCGGTCGATTCCCAAAAGGCTGTGAAAATCGATTGCGATCCATTCGCCGAAGAATATAATATGAAGCATGAAAGGAGAGGAGTTGCGCTTATATTAAACCATGTTCATTTCGACGACATGGCCACGAGACACGGCTCCGTAGAGGACACCTGGAAACTCGAGGCATCGTTACACAAGCTCGGATTCGACGTTCGAATTTACACCGATCCGACGATCAAAACCATAGCCACGGTCTTACAGTCGAGTAAGTATTGCATTACTGTAATCTGGTTATTCGTTGCACTTTTGTTACTTGTCTCAATGATAGATCAAACAGATAGATGACGATGCCTTTGTGAGTTCAATTGGGATAATGAACGCGAACGGCTTCCGTTTGAAAAAAAAAAAAAATAGCAAAAACGGAGAGACGATATCATTATTTCTGTCCATTCGCAATATTGCGGACTGACGCAACCACATCGTTAGTTCTGTGTACTATCGTTTCTTGTCTCTCTACAATAAGCGCACTTTCGTTCCGTCTCTCATCGTGACAAAGCGATAGAGTTTTCTCAAGATGGAAAGAAAATACGGAGTGCCTGAGAAAGCCTCCCTTACTTTTAATCGCAAACTTTTTCAAGAATTTGAACTTAATTATCATTTAAAAGGGAAAAAGTTCGTGGGGAAAACAATTTCATCTACTCTTTTAACGCTTGATATCCTCGTGATTAAATCACGAAATGGAATTTTCTCTAAAAGTCCCTTCGACACGATGCACGGTGACCTGCGATCCATTAGATAAAGCTCCAATCTCTGTTATTTAATTTTATAAGTAAACAGAGAATAAAAAATTCCGATGCAGACATGTAAATGAAAAAAAAAATATGATACTGATTGAATCGGTTATCGGAAAGTCATAGTCGTTTTTCGAACGACTCATATAACTAATTTTATATATATAATTAACTATGTAATCAAATATAACTAACTATATATAATAATTTTTTACAGTATTTTAAGATGCTCATTGGCAATGTTATTAAATTGCTTATCAATTTAATTTGCGATATTTGCGTATTCCAGCTTCAGAACTGTGATCGATAAATAATCCGACGTCCAGTTTGTATGAACCGGAAATTGTAAAATTCAATTGCAAAAATATTATTAGGTACCAAGATCCGTTTTGACCGAATAAGATTTTCTTCGCTCACTTGTGTTATTCTTATAACTAACCTGTCCAAAATAATCTCACGCATGAATAATCTTCCGGTCGTCTAATGACATTGCGTCTACAAAAAAGGAAGAAGGTGCATTGATAATTGTCGATCAATTCTTTGTAAAGTCCGTCCCGCAGAGCGGGTAGATTCCATTAATGCGAAGCGGATAATGATGCGCGCCGATGAAAGAGACGCAGCGACAAGTTACACAAACATTTTACAACGGAACGAGCTCATTAAACGTCTATTCGTCGCAGTGAACCGAGTTCTTCAACAAATAACTAACAAAGCAATCTCGTGAATACGGCTGCGGCAGGTGCCGCGGAAAGTGAGGCGGAAAGTCCGATGATTACGGAACTTCGCGCTGGATAAGAAAAGTTTTCGTGCCTCCACCTCAACGCGACACGATGCGCTCTATCAAGCCATATTCATTTATTATACCGCTCGCTTCTAAATTCTAACCGTCACGCGATCATGCAGCATGTATGCGTTCGCTCCACAAGTGACAAATAATCCGGCAGGAAGAGTATAATTAACTCTAACAATACCGTGTGAAAAACGACACATTATTTATACAAACGGGGGTATTTCGAGTCCGGCCACTATTTCATCTATTTAAAGTGATTCAAAAAATTTATAAAAATTCATGAATATACTTTCAAGTTTATAGAATAAACGTTTGTACTTTTTATTTTAGAAAAAGATAAAATATAAAGAGTGGGGGACCTTTCAAAGTGATGAGAAAAATTTTCATGAATAGAAATCGACCGGATTTGAAATAGCTCCCGTTTTGTACGGAATGGGTTAAACATCTAATAAAATAAACAGAAAGTTACTACAGGTCCTAGCCTCACGAGATTTATATTTCGAGCAGATAACAACTGCTGCTCACTGTACGAGACAAATCTCAGCCGAGTAGATACAAAGAAAAATGAGAAGAGAGAATACCAAAACTTGGCTGCACAAAAATGCAGCAAATTTTCGTTCGCTGCTTCCTTCGGGAGCAACTAAAGCAGACTTTCTTCAAACTTCGCTTTCTGCTGATATGAGAGAAACAACGGCGGTAAAGTGGCAGAAAAATCCCGGATTTCTCTTTCTCTTTCTCGCCGGYAGATCTTACACAAATCGAAAGTATCGGAAGTGTCGGAAGAGCGTTTGTTTACTTCGGAAAGCCGCGATCAGCGCGTGTTATAACTATGCTGTTACATAAATAAACCACCTCGCTCCGTATTTTATGCGACTACCACCCTGCCTCGTCTCAATGCTTTAATTTTGTCTGGCAGCTTTCCACGTAAGCCGAAGCGAGCGGGCTTCCTCTTTCTGAAAGTTTCACGAACGTGAATCGATTGCCGAATGAGGACTGAAGTTTTCAATTGGAACGGTCCGCGTGTCGTTGTAGCTCCGGCTTTTCTTCTTTTCTTCCCATTGATCAACCAACAATGCGAGAAGTACACATTGCACTACCGCCGTTTTCTCCTCTTGTATCAATGATTCTTAATCCTCATTCTAGATCGTCACGATGCGATAAAGTAATAAGTTAGTCTAAATATAAAGAAGATTGTCTACCAAATATAAACGTCCTTTTTAAAACTCATTAATTCGATTGATATTAAAAATATTAGATGGAAAAAATCGAAAATGTCATTCGATAAAATTTGTAAAATTAAAAACACGATTCTAAAAGTTATTCATTTATGAATATTTACGACGTTAGATGAGAGCAGAAAACGTAATTTGAAGCTTCCTATCGCGGAGATGTCAAGAAAGTGTATCTTTCAAGCACCATTTAACAAAGGTTATAGAGGCAATTAATGTCAAAAAACAAAGACTAAACTTGTTTGCATAAAATTGTTGAGATTTATTAATTATAATTGATTGCTTCGTGATTTCATTGTGACATATTTCAACAAATGTACTCTATATAAAGCACAAAAAAAATAGCCTTTAGATATTAGCTTCAGATTAACTTGAGAAAGAGAGAAAGAGGGAGAAAGAAAGAGAAAATAAATGTCCTTCGATACAAATTATCATTTTATTAATTAAAGAAATAATTTTATTAATTAAATAAATACAGAAAATTAATTAAGTTTTTTAATTACTTTCATAAATTACTCGATAATTCCACAGCTTCTAAAATAAAATAATTATCACAAACTGGATAAAAAGTAGAGTTTGCGTAAAGAGTTAAGAAACTCGATATATTCAAACTTGATATATTAAAATCGATATTCGATGAACAAAGTTGCTATTGTGTATGTTAGTTAGCTTTCTAGTCTTATCGGTATAAAATTGCCGATGTATCCAGAACGCGGTTTTTTAATTTCGTTCAACAACAGAACATTTACAGATACATTTCGACTAGCGTTCAAGTGGAAAATAAAGCCGAGTTCTCCATATGCGCTGCCGGAATGATAATCAACGAGGAAATCGGGCGGAGTGAACACAATGCAAACCGTGCGCTTCTTTTCTCTCTCCGCGAATTTTGCGATCACTTTCCGGAGTCAAAAACAAGATTTTTTTTTCCGCGTCGTGTCATACCGCGGAGTGACACACCAATCGCAAGATATTGCGGCAGGAGACAGGCAAACATTTGCGCGATTCCCGCGAACAGCGCGAACGGCGATGCACCGGCACGTAAAGCGCTCCCGGTGTTTGTCGACACTTCCCCGTCGAAAAGCGCGATACCTGTCGCGACATCGTTCCCCAACAGCCCGTCAACGCGGCGGCGGCATCCACTTATCCAAGTTGCAGCCGGCAGCCTCGCGCGAAGAGGGTTGTGTACGCGCCCTCGAAGAGCAGATAGGTTTTCGAAGTTAAAGTGTCAAGTACAAGCATCGTGAACATTCTACTTCGGATAGGTAGAAGCTATCGTGAGAAGAGCCGAGTGTCGTCGTTCCCTCTAGTATCGCCCCACGCGTAACTCCGATACACGAACAGACGGAATTTATTTGTTCCCGCTTGTTGACGCGATCCGTAAATTCTTTGACAAACTCGTTAAGACAGCTATTTTTCGTGACAGTCGATAACTTTATATCGGCATACACGGATTTATATATGTTCGAAATGTCGTATGTTTCGCGTGTCGACACGTCGAACGCAGATATCTTGAAATGAGAAGATTTTACTTCGGGTAAGAACATATGCTCGAAGTTTCGACGTTGTGTGTTTCATACTACACACGTTTCCGTAATGGTGGCTTAATCCCGTTCTAACGTCGCGCAAAACGCATCATTGTATCTACTTGTTCAGTTTATGTCACACAATATTAGACTATTCCAATGCTAAGTCACTTCTGGCTTTAAACTGTAATGCTCAAAATAGTTCTATTGCCTACCAGCTTTGTAGAATCGTAAGCTACTTCCATACTTCCATTACTTCAGTCAGTACCATACAATCCTAAATCACTTTAAATCACTTTAAACTTCAATCAGAATTGTAATAAAGACTTTAAACTTCTACGTTCGACTAAATTACCACGGTTCTACTTTTGAATGTATATATTTCGGAATTACAATTGTCACACAATTCCAGTGTTCGAAACAGATCGTATTAACTCTTTGGCTACAACTGAGTTGAACGTGGAGCTGCACCGCTGTACCGTATAGCTTCACGTCCGCGGAATTCGGTTAAAAAATGCGAACGTTCTTTCTTTGACAAAACAAATGCAGATGAAAACAATTGAAAACATTCCTGCTTGATTAGCGACAACGTATTGAGGCTTAAAAAAAAAAACACTAGTGACATTTTGTCGAAAAACTATTTTGCTCCAAAGAATAGTTTAGCGAGAAGTTATTAAAACAGTTAAAAGAGTTAAAGAGAACAGTAAGTTGAAAGTAAAGAGAACAAATAGTACTCGATTCTATTTTTTCTCCAAGAATGTATTATCAATAACTTAATAAATATCTGAGCATAACATAATATTTTTCAGTGTTCATGTAACTCGAAAGATAGGCAATCGCAGTTTAAGAAAACAATTACAAATTATAAATTTGAAAGAGAGAGAGAAAAAGAGAGAGAGAGAGAGAGAATCAAAATCAGAATCGTTATTTATTACACGCTTTGAGACTACGTCCCCAATAAAAACATTATTACAAAAAGAAAAATGATAAGAGTTAAAGTAAATATAAAGCATAAGAATGAAAAAATATATATATAAAAAGAAAATAAAATAAAATGTATATAATGACATGAAAATAAAATGAAATGAAATACAAAAATAAAAATAAGAAGAAAATAAAATAAAGTGACTAATAATATAAGCCAGAACGATAGAAAGAGAGAGAGATAGAGAGAGAAAGATTCTTATGACGAACATTTTGTAAATGAAGGAATTCCCGTCGTCATAACGTATCCTATTCCACGTGAATCAGCGAAAAAAATTTATATATACTGCACACACTCTGACATGCAGACTGCTTATAAAAATTTAACATTGCTTCGAGTCGACCAGCGACATTTTCCGGTTTCACCATGCGGTCACAGCGGTATCATAAACGTCGAGACCGCAAAAAACAAAATCAAAAAAAAGAGAGAGAGAGAGAGAGAAAATGAAAGAGAAAAAAGAAAAAACAAATTCACCCGAATTGTTAGGTGGAATTTCGAAATTCCGCGGAGCGTGTGCAGCGGGATCGTAATTACAATCGTGACATTCAGTGAAGTTGACAATGTGGCACAATGCAATGATTCCGTGGCGGCCACGAGCGGGATCCGCATCTGCGAGCGCGGATGATCCTTGTGTATCAACGGGCACGACGGAGCCAATCACCCACGCAGGCATAACAATACACAACGCGATTTAATAATTCTATGCGCGCGCGCGCGCGTGGATCGCATCTGTTAAGGAGCATTCGCTGTCAGTTCGTAATGTCGTTGCGGATTTCCCCGTTTTGTCATCATGATCGCCGAGATTTTTACGCATTTTGAAAGAATAATCACCCGCAATTTGCCGCCTGGACCGCTTGATATTGCGGAGAATCTCTTGCTGGTAATAAAATAAAAAAAATCCTCCGAGAATCTTTCAGAAAAAATACTCAGAGACAAAAAAATTATTGAAAACTTTCATTTGTTCCGCATATCACTCTAATCCACATTCGTTATTTATTGTACATCATGTAAAAAGAAAAATAAGAGAATAGAAACTATCACTAAATTAGAATTTAGATGCAAATTTTACAGATACAGTTTATTTATCACAATTATTCGATTTCACAATTTATTAACATATCTTTTTCTTTTTAATTTTTGTTTAAGAGATTCAAGGAATTTCCAAAATAAAATTTAATTAAATTACCTACGATATCTAATCAACGCCAACAAAAATAACTGTAATAAAAACAGCATTTTGAACATAAAAGTTAGATTTAGATAAGGATTGCATATCAAATGTATATATATATATATATATAAAATTTATTAATAAAAGAAATATTTGAAACAATTTTATTGTGAATATGTACCCAATATATATCAATATATAACTAATATATTGTTTAATTAATAACAAAGTTCAAGTTTGTTTATATATTAAATACTACATATCAAAATTTTACAATCAAACGCTTTCACACAAGCGTTAAAGACAGAACTAATGTATCGTAGAGACAAGCAACTCTAAAACTTGTCTCTGACTTTCTGATTTTCCTTAAAAATATAACGAATTCACCTTCGAAATTAAATTACTTTAACCTTAGCATAGAAAATGCTTCTCAAACGAACAAGCAACTAATATTGACATTTGATAAACTGTTAATAATGACATTTGAAAAAGTAAAATTAAAATAAAATTAAGAATGTTGACAGCACTCACTATTTATAGCAATGTTTAATTGATGTGTATGATATTGAATTAAATGACATCAAATTTTTTATTCATGTAAATATCAGTAATACTGCTGAGTGCATCTGTTGCTTTTATTTCGATTTAATATTATCACGAAAAACATCTTGTATTCATAACAAATAATTTATTAAAACGTGTACATTCAATATGAAATTGTAATAAAATTCTATAAGAAATGAAAGATAAAAAAATACAGTGATTAACAAACATCTCAGATGTTTGGAGTAACCCTTGTATAAATAATATTATTAATATATTAGTAATGTTAAAAATATGTTACAAATATTTTTAAAATAATAAAAAAAATTATAAATTATTCTAGATCGCATTTAAAAATAATAAAAAATGTAGCAATGGTTTAGAACCTGAAAAATTGTTTCAACAAAAAGTAGAAATGTGCTCTAATAAAAAGGTAATGAAGAGATATTAACAAAAATCTCGATTTTTTTTTTATATAAGTATTTTAAGTATTTCAAATGATTTATGTAAAATTTCATTGCGATGCAGAGATTTGTTGTTCTGTAAATAAATAAAATTTACTTATTTAGAATAATAAATATCGAAATATAGACCGATATGAAAACATAACAAATAATTAAAGATGCGCTACGCAGTCAAAACTAAATCTTCATGCTAAAGTTTCTTGTGTGATTTTATATACATTTTCCCCCAAACTGTGCGCCGAAAATTTTTGATCTCAAAAACACAGTCTTAAGTTGAAAGAATAATATCACGATATTAAATTGATAATCAATTTAATAATAATGATGCTAACAAGCATCTGTTGATTCCTCCCCATAATATATTTATTTATTTGTAGAACAACTAATATCTGCATCGCAATGAAAATTTGCATAAATCACTATTTGCATGAATACTTAAAATATATATCCAATAAAAAAATTGAGATTTCTGTTATTATCTTTTAAAATAATTCAATTTTTAATCACAAATAAAATAAATATAAAAAAAGTGAAATAAAAATATAATGTTAGTCACGCAACTTTCATATAGAGTTTAACTTTTACGTATATAGTTTTTTTAGAGTATAAAATATTAACACATTCCAATTTCAATTTACTTTGCATAGTGATATATATCCTTAATCCTCGAATCAAATGTATAGCCGAGAGTGTGCACTCTCTCCAATGTACTGTATTTTATCTACGTACAAAAGCATAAAATCGCACGTGCTACACGAGACAAGATTGGCCTCGGGATAATACTATTACCACATCGCTCCGGATTGTAACGCGCAACGGATTAAAAAACAGAATGATCTTCCAAAGAACAAGAGGAGCACCAGTGTGCTAAATTCCCACCTATCATATTATCCCCCTCGGAATATAAAGCAAAGGAACGGAAAGGGCGGAAATATGTAAGCTACCTTTTCGAGTTACGCGAAGCGCGATACCAAACTCAATTACAGCAGCTCGGCTTTTATCCGGCTACAGCGATAGCTTAAGGATCGTATCAATACCCACATAAGCCGAGTCGAATCGTAACGTTAGAAGCGGGGGTTAGAAACTTGCGAATATCTTGTAACTTATGTACATGCAAGTTACTCTTTGTCAACAAAACTATTTTGGTGCTCGATAAAGCAGGATCATAAAATGTATCACAAATTCTATCGTCAGTTTGGTATTTCAAGCGAAAAGATTTCTTTTTCAGAAGCATTTCGATTTTCGTTACACGTATAAAAAATGTCTTCTTTTTCCTTCAATAAATTTCAAAAAAAAAATATATATATATATATATTTTTGTATTTATTGCCAATATTTCATGTAAGAAATAAATAACTTTCAGGTAAATAACAATTATGAAAGAAATAATTAATTGCATAGAAAAAAATCCACATTTCAAATATTGAAATATTTCCTTCGTCATTTATAATATTAAAATGTTGACCGATATTTTTTATCCTGTGTAAACAATCAAATTAAATTACTCTACATACTTCATATAAATATAACTCTTCATACTCGACACGAAACAAATCTTTCATTGTTGTTTCATGACTCAATTAACTACTAATATTAAAAATAAAATGAAGAATTATGCTATTTCTCAACGCGGATAGATATTTCCGCAGATTTTACCTTACTTATCTAAGTCATCTATTTTTCTTTCTCTAGATTTTTCTTCTCTACGGATTCATTTAAAACTCACGTGCATTAATCGTTTAGCGTCATCAAAAACGCGAGAATACGATTATCGCTTTATTATCACATTACCGTCTATATTTCCATCATAAAATGATATTCGATCCGTTTCCGTTTGATCATCCACGCGCAAAGGTAAACGATAATCTCAGTGAGGCTCACGATGTTTGAGGATTTATTTGTAATAAATGGCAAAATAGAGAGGGATTTAACAACTCGTTTAGCGCAACGTATTTCTTCGTAATAGAAACTTTTAACACAAAAAAAAATGTGGAAACTCAAAATAATTACAGAGTTTTTATTTAATTACATTTAATCCGCTTTTTATTTTGCTAATATTAAATAAAATTAAGAAATATGTTATCGATTATTTTTAAATATCTATTTCCCGATGATAATTAATAATTTTTAGTTTTATTCACAAAAAGGCGTTTATTTGATTTTCAACGCATAATTTAAGCAGACTAAATGTAAAGAATTTCTCGACTATTCAGGAACGCTTTCGATCGTAAGATGAATAATTAGATGAATAATTAGGCGAAGGGTGGAATAGCGCCTTAAAGTAAAGTAATCCTGAACCTTGCCGAGCCCGTTTAAGTGTAACGAGTTTAAAACTCAGTGTGTAACTATTTGCATTCCCTTAGTATAATCTATCCGATGCATATTACTCGTTTATACGGATTTCATTCATTTAGCATTCGATATTTCGTTGATAACTTTTAGCGATCCTTTCCATAATTTGAATATCTTCAATAAAAAGTATTAGGTACAAAAGATATGTTTATTGCATATGTTTAATCTTTTATTTTATATGTCAAATTTGTTATTGAGGAGGTTTTTCTCACATAATATAAGAATTTGATTAAATTTTGAAAATAAATTTATAATTAATTTAAGCATTTCTACATTTTTTCAAATGTTTTGGCTGTATAACTTTCTTTAAATAACATTCTAAAATAGAGAGGAGAGAGAGAGAGAGAAAGACAGGAGAGCATTGAGTCTTATGAGAAGAAGAGTTTTTAATAATTTAATCGCAAACAATATAAGAATAAATCAATTGAACGAATCAACGCCAAATACGTCGCTGGATCTTAGTGCTTAATAATAATATTTTATTATCGGACTTTGTAACGCAATTATAAGTTGAAACTAGAATAATAATGTTACAAGTTAAATAAAAATTTTTCACAATAAAATTCTTATTTTAAGATGCTAGTAGTATCATAATATTGAAGTTTGAAATTAAATTAAATTTTGTTTGCGATTAAAGTACTTAAAATTCTCCTTCTCATAAGACTCGATGCTATTGTAGAATGTTATTTAAAGAAAATTATATTATCAAAAAATTTGAAAAAATTCAGGAATGCGTAAATATTAACTATAAATTTATTCTTAAAATTTGATCAAATTCTTATATTATGTGAAAAGACTCAGAAATAAATATTACAGTAATGAGACATTGTATATATATATATATATATATATATATATATATATATATATATAAATTTGCCTTTACTTGTTAAATAATTTAGAAATAATTAATTCAGAAATTTATATGTGTATATAAACGTTTAAGTATTGTGTAACTCCATATTGCGCGAAAAACGCACACACAACTTTTTTGATGAGAGGTATAAAATTCATATAATGGAAATAAATTATTATTTCAAAGGCTTAATTAAATATGTTTGCAGTTGTAGAATATAAAATAAAATTACTTTCCACATTTTCAAGAAATAAAAATTTATTGTTAATTATGCTTGCTAATTAAGTATAGTAAAAGCTAGATTTAATAAACCCAGTTTTTCGGAAAAATAATATTAATCTCAACTCTCAATTAGTTGAATTAAAATTAACTTTAAGTTAATAAAAGAATTTAAAAATAAAGAGTAATACGATAGTAGATTGAACAATAATCTGAAGCATATTATTAATCACGAAAGTAGCTGTGTAGAACATATACTCCCCAGACTCGCATTTTTTTTAATTTCAGCTAAGTGAGATAAACATCTGGCAAATTCTGTTTCCCTCCACATATCGAAATGGAATCGAGAAACACAAATATCTTTGAAAACAAGTCAACCGTGTGATTTTGTCACGTTTCTCGTATAACTCATGCGGTCACGACCACTCGCAGATACGCCACAATTATCTACATCTTTTAATTCACGCCTTCCAGTTCTATAACATGAAGGAATGACGTCGCTGCTGTTCGCATATTCCGCGCAAGTATTTCGCACCTATTTCACCAACCATGCTCGCCAATCTTCTCGAGATGCACGGTCGAGCATCGCAAATCTTCTCCTGAATACAGATTACTCGAACACTGAGTTTTCCTCATCAAAACTCCAAATGGACGGCGCGTCTGTTCACGTCTCTCGCTGCCGTTGTTAAATATCTCGGCGAGTAAACTTCTATCGATACTTGTAAATATGTAACATCCGCAGTGCCAACGCCGATTACATATTACGAGCATGGAAAAAACGGTTTTGCTGAAAGATGTAAAATTTTAGCTGGATGAACTAAGTACTTATGTAGAACGCTCAAGCTAGAATATCAAAATTTTTTTGCAGAATTGCTTATTATTTTTACGATTTCAATAAAATTATTTTCAGATCTGTATCCTGCAAAATTTTAGATCCCTCAGCAAAATCGTTTTTTCCGTGCGTTATTACTAGCCGTGTAAAGATTACAAAACTAAATGATTTTATGGAATATCTCTTCATTTTCGAGACCATTCCATGCACTCGATGCCGAAACAAAAAATGGAGCTCTTCCCCGGTTTGACCTCTGATATCCACGATGAAGAGAAAATACGCGATACCCAGTTCGTCCCGCACATTTCGCTACGCGGGCTTGGTTCCACTCGTCGTTCCTATCAGCCAGCGCCGGTTAATAAACTTTCGAATTTATAGCGCGCGTCGTGGCTACATCGATCGAACGCGAGAGCAGCCCATTGCCCGTGCCTTCATCGGAAGAGAATATTTCGCTGGAATATTATTAGCAAGAGCCTCATCGAGTTGTTAACTGCCCGTGTACCGGTGTTGGGTACATCGCCAAGCTGAATTTACAACGCGCCGACTGCACTTCGGGCGATTTATACTTCGCTCGAACGACGGCGATATCTACACGTCGGGGTTACCTTGAATTATGACGGAGTCAAAACGAGAGAGAACGTTCGTAGCTCGTGTTTGTTCATGGATACGGTTCATGGATACGGTTTTTGATAGATGATGCTAGCGAATGAAGTTCAATGGAGCAGCAAAATTGTTACTTTTTCTTCCACGGCATGTATTGTTATTTATGTATGTTTTATCTGTGTATGGTATCACGCGTAGTTTGTTTCCGTCTCACTTTGTATTTCTATATTTTAAATCTATCTAATCGAATTTTGAATACATTTTTTTTCATAGAAATAAATTTTTTAATACGTCTTTTTTTATAATTCTGATGTTACAATAACCGATCCTTATTTCCTTAATGCATCGTGTCTTGAGAATAAAATAATTAAAACCATTAAATAGTTGTTAAAGAGAAAAATACAATATAAATTCGAATATATTGTGTAATGAGGTCATCAACCATTTTATAGTAAATTTTTCCGAGCAAAAATAAGTAACAAAAGATAGAGGGTAGTTAACGAACACAAGGGAAGTAACGCTACGGTCGAGATGATATCAGATAATTACCTATCGTAAGGGGTATTTTATTCGATTATTTTTTTTATATCTGGCGACATGCCAATGATAACTACACGATCATTATACGCGTGCAAGGTAATGATGATTTCACGTGATGATTTTTTCTTATGAGATTCTTTTTTTCGTAAAACGAGATCGTATGAAGCCAAAGTAAATTTCCATTACGGTCCACGGTAATCTCAGAGGGAAACGCCTCCCCCTGTGAGGAAACAAAGCGCAAACAGCAATGTCGTTTCGCGTAATCACGCAAAGTTTTTTTGCGAAACATTTTCCCGCACATCATGTATAACTTGCGAGCTGAATATGCCGCGCGTCGATTTTGCAGCTGCCGTCCCGTGCCCTCCTTTATACGATTTATAATCCAACTCCTTAATTACATCAGTGCCGCAGCATTGCCGGACCGCGGCAGAATTAATTGGATTATCGACCGTCGTTGGGCATAATGCCTTCGTTTAGAAACAAAGATCAATGTTCTCGCGAAGGGATAAGAAGGGTTCTTTTGGGATTAGTTATTTAAAAAATAAAGGCAAACTTTTGCGTTAAGGTCGGGAAAAGAAAATCACGATCAAAATGTCCAATGATTTTATTATCTACAAATTTGTTAGTTTTCAATAGCGGAAAAGAAGTAAATAATGCTGCACGAGTTTCGTGAGAAGAGGAAAAAAAAGAAGAGGAAGAAAAGAAAAGAAAGTGTGCGCGAAGCGAAATAGAACAGAGTACACTCGCAAACATTCCTTGAAAAAAATGAAGAAAAATTAAATTTCTGTGGATAAAAAAATTTTCATGAAGCAAAAGCAAATTTATTACAACTTTTTATTTTTAAACTATTTATTCAACACAACAACGATTAGTAAAGATGATGAAAAGAAGCACCGATACATAATCCAACATATTAATGCTGATACATAAATAATATGCTTTAAATTGCACAATTCTGTTTAAATTGAAATTTTATATTAAGCGATATTTGCATATTTTTCATGATTCCGTTACAACGTTTAGAGATACGGTGCGGGAGATCAGGTATGAGATTTGGTAATAATAAGAAGAAAAGAGTAAAGTGAACTACTAAAAAGAATCGTGCTGATAAAACTCAAACGAATAACTACGAAAATAGTATCGTCGTGATGGCAAACAAGATTGAAAAAAAATGGGGAAAAAGTAAATTCAACGATATCTGAAAATATTACACGTTCGGATAATGCAGTACGCACATATGACGGCGTAAAAAGAATTTTTTACGTGTATCCAAGTTCGCTATTGTTTGTTGTACTTTTTTATTTCCCCTTTCTCCAACAATATGAAAAAGGGAAAGAAAAAAATATTGTCTCTTTTATATTTACCATTATTTCACTGTTGTAAACTAACAATCACTACATCGAAATCACCTGCTGTCCGTGTACATCGCAATATATTGCGAGTATTTTGCGATTCTACGGAATTAATCAATCCTTTTATTAAAACCGCCTCACAAAAATCCACGCACGTGTAATTCATAATTCACGTTTAATTCATAAACAGCTACTTAGTTTTGAAAAAGATTCAGTATCTTACACGGTTCCATTAAATCTTCCTTTACGAAGATTATAGTTAAAGTTAAGATGAATAATATATAACTAATCTTGCGTAATAAAAGTTCAACAAAAGTTTTTATTTCACGATAAGCGACATATAAGCGACGAAATAACTGCGAGCGTTTGTAAAGTGAACGTTTATGTCCGTTTGCCATTAATCTCCTACATAAAAATATATCAAACGCGTTCGGAAGCACGGAACCAATTTAATCGGATAGAAGACCAATTATTTTCATGTTCTCTAAAAACGAAACGTATTCTATTTCGTATTCTATACGACCTATTCTATTTCATGAAAGCAATTCGTTTTATGATTGCTGAGACGATTTTGTATACTGTTTTTTTTTTTTTTAATTTTTAAGAGACAAAAACATTTCGCTTATAAAGGCACGTCTAAATAAAAGTAAAAATGTTTTAACACTCTGCTTAATTTTTTATGTAACAATTCAGAAAACCTTATCTGCCTTTCAATGTACATTGTAAGAGGAGCTGTGTACAATTCTTAAATATCCATGATCCACGGTTACAACTTGTCTAGAGTGCTTTAATAATAAATTACTTCGTACAATTTTACTTCGGGGAGACTTCATTTAATTCCTTAATGCCGCGTCGCGCAAAACCCAGAAGCTGCACGTACAGCCGTTTCGCAGCGTTTCGAAACCGCCGGAGAAAACTCGCGACGCAGCGAACAGTATCTGCACAATCTCACCTCGGCGCAGTGTTGTTTGTGCACAGGCTATTAGGCCAGACCGCGTCCGACGACCATTTAGCGGCCACCGCGAGGAATTAATTAATCCTTTCATTAAAGCCGCTGCGGAAGACCACACGGATGCCGACTGCCTGGTCGTGGCCGCGATGTCACACGGCGAATCGGATCTATTGCATTCGACCGACAGCCTGTATCCAGTCGATATGCTGTGGACTCCCTTCACGGGCGATCGATGCTCCAGCTTGGCCGGGAAACCAAAGTTGTTCTTCATTCAGGTACGCGTGTGTAACAGATATTCGTCGTGTACTACGGGAATAGCGACTACTCGAACACTACTCGCGTGTTCGACGAACAATGAGCGGTTCCGCGCTTAAAGAAGCGAGGCCATTTTCCACTTTCGTTCCCTCCGGATGATCGCTCAAGTGATGGATCATCTCAAGTGAACCATCTAAGCGGTACACGCTGAGTAATTCGCCAGAAATTTATACGGATCATGTGAAGTGATTTATGAGTTAATATATAAGCTATTGTACGGCCTGGTGTTGAAGTTAATTGCGCTTTCCAGTTATATAGGTGCGATTCTCGTACTTGGATACTTTTTCTTTTTCCGTAGCTTTGACGAGATAAAAAGATATTCAAATCTCCTTTTTTCTGATTAAAATACTTTCAATACTTTCAAATAAAATCGTGTTTTACTTTACATGTGCACTGCAATTTTTGTTGCACGAATCAAAGTTTGATGAATATTCAAGTTATCTTTGAATGATTTATTTGGGATGAAGAACAATGATGAAGAACGCGAACCGCGTAAAACTATTTTTATGATTCTTGCGTTGTCTACATCTGCGTTTCGCTAGCTGTACTTCAATAACGTTAGAGAGTCGAATAAAACGAGATGAAAAAAATATTCAAACATTTTCTCTGACAAAAAATACTTTCATTACAATCGTGTTTATATTATTTTACTTTATATGTGTATTGCGGTTTTTGTGCATAAATTAAAGTTTGATAAACATTCAAATTATCTATGATTTTTTGGGAGCAATGAAGTACGCGAATCGCGAAAAACTATTTCTATAATTTTTGGGTTATCTACGTCTGCGTTTCGCCAAAATCCAGCCGTAGTTTAATAACATTAAAGTCGAATAAAACGAGAGAGCAAAAAAAAGATTATTACATTTTTCGGTTGGTTTTGATGTACAATATTTTCGAGCGATAGGTATAAATTTGTAAATGCGATCCCACACACCCGTAACGTAACGTGACGTAACGCAAGAGCGATATCTATGTCGGTTATCCTGATCGGAAAAGCAAAAAAAAAATCATTTTACAAAAATTGATATGTAGAATATCCGAAAACTATTCGCCATTTGTTTTATCCTATATCGTTTATCCTAAATAAAATCTAAATCACTCGTACATAGATACAGTTTAATTATTTGAAAAATTGATTATATTTGATAACTTTCGATTTTGATTGACTCGCTATTTTCAAAGAGGCAAAAAAGATCATTTCAACTTGTATTTTTCCCCGTCTACAGTTCTTCCAAGTTATAATGTATATCCATTCTTGATATCTATTATCCACGTTATTTTCATTAAGACAGAGGCACAATTCTTTTTCTGAATTTTTGTAATTACGTTTCAACGGATGAGAATAAATGATGTCAAAAATTGATATCGAAATGGATGGCTGTAGTTACAGAAGGAGGAAGTCAACCGTAAGTAGGACGCCCGCATCCCTTTCGCGCCGCAATGGTGATGGCGAGTATAATTGCGACGATCGTTCGTTTAAAAAAAAAAAAAAGCGATCAGGCGCAGCCGCGTTGTAATACCGACAACAATGCCGCGCTAGATCTAATTCTCTCCCAGGGCATAATCCTACCGAGATCGTTTTCCATTTAGAGACACTCCCCATTTATCTGCCTCACGACGATCTCCGAGGGATTTGCGGGCTCGCGCACATTAGTGCACCGTCGGGTTTTTAGCGGACGCAGCCAATGAAATATGTGCATTCTGCGATGTAATGGAAACTGTTCGCGCGCTAGAAACGTTGCAGTAATTAAGATTACTCCCCGTCCATCCTCGGCCGGAGAAAGAGAACAGCGGCAAAACTGTTATTTGCATAATTCCCAAAGTAATGCGAGCGCATGCATCGTTTCGGGGATTTCGCCACCGGCCGAATTAAAAAGTGCCGAGCGGGGCTATTCATGTCGCGCAATATTCTATACGTTTCTTTTTTTTCTCTCTTTGTATTTTTCTCCGCTTTCCTTTTTTTTTTTGTTCCGCGAGTATTTCCGTCATACTTTCCGCGTCGCTCAATGTGCAAATGTTTAGTCGGCCGAACGCTCGGATATTTTAAGCGGTGCGGAAACACGCGTTCTTTTAGGCACATTATTATCGCTCTTATATTCGCGCGTGACATTTGTATGCATGTATACATATTCAAGTGACACGGAGGAAAAAACGAAATGTAAGTAGTACAATTTCATTGCGAGATACAAGCTATAAATTTATACAGTCACATTTATCTGAGGCGATATATTACTTATTTACGTTTATAATTATGTGATATTAAAATTTACTGTAGAACGATTTAATTTTTAACTATCTTAAAAAATACGAACGCGACAGAAATTTATTACAAAGAGAAACATTACAAAAAGACGAAAAATCATTCCTGATTTCGCAATTTTTAAATTGAGATAAAATAAAATTAATGATTTAACATTCAAACTTGAAATATTAAAATAAACAGTTAACTAAAATAGCTGAGTAACTTATATAGCTTTTGATCGTTAAAAATCGTTGATTATCATATCAATCGCGCAAAATTGCAAAAATAGGGCGGGGACGATCAATCAAGAACAACTATTCCAACAATGATTGTAATTTACTTTGCCATGAAAGAAAAAGGATTGGAAGGCCAACTTGCCGGATATCTTTCGGAATTACTGCTTTCGTCCCAAATAGAGTTAGAGGATCGATGATCTTAAAGATAA
Organism: Cephalotes varians; assembly: GCA_037157785.1. NCBI lineage: Eukaryota > Metazoa > Arthropoda > Insecta > Hymenoptera > Formicidae > Cephalotes > Cephalotes varians. The sequence continues at coordinate 521,653 of JANQDE010000041.1, read as the reverse complement.
AACGCGACGGGGATAAATGAACGCGATAGTGCTCGTAACGATCGAAATGATTAATAATTTGATCTCGTGTCTCGAATGCGCGCGTGCATTCGGAAGTCCTAGCAGTTAATAATTCGCAAAACTCAATTATCATAGATTGTATCAATACTCATACCAAAATGTCGTCCCGGTTATTCCGAAAGCAAATCCGGGCACGCGTACTGAAAGAAGAGTTTAATTAATAATCAAGCCTAGATGATAATTATTAATGCTGCTAATAAAAATAGTTTCAATCAAATGTTTCATTAACGTAACAAAAAAAAAATGTTGCGCTAACTTTATTTTATTTAATAATTATTATCAAACGATTGATTACTATTATTATATTTGGTAATAAACATTGCACCAATACGCTAAACAAAAAACGTTTAATAGTTATTACTAGATATCTTTTTTCAGTGCGTTCTCTCTCGACGTATAACAAATGTAAACGTATAACAATTCATTTTTATATCAAAACGGCTATGATTGATTGTGAATTGTCCGATGAATGATTTGCTCGATATCTGTTTGAAATTTTAACGACGTGATGGAGAATTGTAACATAGGAATCATACGCAGATGAGATTATCGTAATTTGCAAACGAGGTGAATTGCACAAATTCTGGCTGCGTTATCTGTCGAAACATTTTCTGTACACCTGAAAGTTGTGGTGCAGTCACAGTGATCTCAAGTAAATAGCCTCCATATTTCTTGCTGCGCTTCCGTTCGAATCGCTCGTCTTTCGTTAACGACGCTGTAAACATCGATGGATCTGCGTGTAATTGTCTCGTACCTTTTATTACCAGTTTAGTGTTCCAAAGAAAAGCAATTGTAGCACTTGGCTGGTGGCCATTAAACATTTAGTTCTTTGATATAGCAACGATATAGAACGTTGCACTGTTCTTACTGTAAAATGTGATACAATTTTTATGAGAAGAAACAACTTCGTTAAATTCAGAAGCTGTTACTTATTGATTTTTCTGAAGCCGTTGATATTAATATAATGTCAATTATTATTAAAATAGCATTAATAAAATAACAAAAAATACGTGTATCATTTACTTAAATAATCAAATAAATCTGTTCTTGAAAATTAATTTAATAATTTAAATAAACATTAAACAACATTATGTGTGTTATGTAAAAATATTGGAAAAACCACAACACTCCATAAACCTCACTTCCGCGTTAAAAGAACGGATCGCCGAGATAAGGATTAATTGCTTTATTAATTAATTGCTTTATTACATGCAATTGAGTAATGTGAGTTCGAAAAGTCGAAAAGGGAGATATTGAAATTGATAATGTTCTAACAGTTTGTTATGCTTCGATATTCTCGTTGATAATATTATGGATATATCGAATATATTGAATATCAGAGAGCTGAATGTTTTATAATATCTGCAACTTTTTTTCATGTTTATGTACTTTCATGTTTATGTAATTGAATAGTCGATAATGGTTCACGCTGCATATCGATTTTTCTGTGTTAAACGCAACAAGATCTAGAACGCACGAGATATATAAATACAAATTATTTTATTTATATACTTTTATATATATATATATATATATATATATATGTATCTGTAAGTGACATTTTGAAGAATTGCATTAACGCAGCCAGAATTCGAACTGTATTGTTGTCCGCCGATTGCGACCGTGCATGTCTCTCGTTTCGTGAGTGTTTTAATAATCTCGCGAATTAGATTATGACGCCATTTAAAGCATTTTAAACAATTCGCGGAACCTTTTTGCGCGAAGGAAATCTCGCACCGTCGCGGATCTCATGTACCTTTTACGTGCCGGGAAAATCTAGTATCGTCGTTCACGAGCACATTTTTCTTTTCCGCAGGCATGCCGCGGGGGGCGACTGGACAAAGGGGTAAAAATTATTCATGAGACAGATAGCAAGAGTCCTACATACACTATACCCGCCTATGCAGATATCATGGTCGCATACTCTACTTATGACGGTATGTACAAGCGCATACGTAAGTATAGGAGGCTACAAAATTTTTATATATCCATTTTTTTTCTAATTCATAAATATCTACAAAGAAGTTACTAAATCAGAAGTTCCTAAATCAGAAGTTACTAAATCAGAAGTTCCCATAGCACGAATACTGATATTAATTCGTTGAATGAATATGGTGGCTCAAAATATTGCTACAATACTTTGAATAAGTATTCAAAATATTGCTATACTCATTCAAAGCAGTATTTTGAGCCACCATATAGCGTATATGTATAAAGTTTATAATGAAGTTTATAATAAAGAGATTAGGACTTAGAAGATGCATTGCATTCAACAAACTGATTGTGAATGTAAATGCTTAATCAATGCGTAATCATTAGATTTAAAAAATTTGACTTCATTCGAATTACAAGTTTTTTTAGTTATGGTAATATTTGCTTCTACTCATTGCGTGCAATAAATGAACAAGGAATTATATCAACCACAATTTTTCTTCTAAGAAACATGTTTTTAAGAATCCTTTATCCTTTTTATACACACTTTATATCTTTGTCTCATACATTTTCTTTGAACAAGTTCAGTTTTGTTTCATTTATGAGTATAAATCTAGAAATTAGAAGAGGAGTAGACGATAATTTTGAATTACTTTATACGTGCAAACAGGTGTATTAAATAGCTGCTATCGTGCAGAAATGCAAGCTCTATTTCGAAACGATCCGTTCCAAGGTAATGCAGGAAATCTAAACGAAAGAGGCGCTTTGGGACGGTGTGACGAAGAGTTATAGGAATGTCTCGCGGATAATCCAGTCGTGAAATATATATTTTCCGACATGTTTTCCCATTCAATTTACTGAAGTGAATGTTATACCTGATATTCATTTGAAACTTTGACGACAAGGAACTATATATAATTATGTAAATAAGATTATGAGATTTGTAAGCGATGCAAACTATAAACTATTAACTTTATCAGAATAATACGTTGATATACTCGAATAGTAGAGATATACTAGAGCTTCCCCCAAAATAATAAAAAAATAAATAATAGATAATAAATCTTTTATATATATATATATATATATATATATATATATATATATACATATAATATTAATCATATTAATTATTATGTATTAATATAACTAGTGAATATGTTTGAAACAATTTTTTATATTCGCAACGTGAAATCATAGAAACGATTTTTAGATCTTGTACTATCTTTTCTCTGCTAGTAAAAAATAAATTACGATCAATTATTATTATTAATAGCAAGTCAACTGACGTGAAAGGCCTCTGATTATTTTTTATTATTATATATGTTATTACTTGGAAGTGTAAATTATATATGGACCGCTATATAATCTCGATAATAGAGAGCGGGAAAAATAATGATGCTTACTGCTTGAATGAAGATATGCAAATAATGAATGGCCTTGTATACGCTAATGAGGATGTTTGCTCAAATTTCAAATCTTTAACTATCATTAGTACGCGTAATGTACGCATGTATATTGAGAGTATTTGCAAAGGTGTAAGATAAATTACATTTGTGGAACTCATACATGTAAAAACGAAATTGGTTAGTCACGTTGAAAGCAAAGAGAATATGCAGTATTTTCCAGTGGAATCTCTCCTTGAAAATCAATGAGCTTCTTTAGAAAACATCACGTTTCTAATAAAAAGGATAGAAAGCATAGAAAGTCAGACACTGTTAAATGATATATGAAAAGTTATAAAAAAATGTCTATCAAATCTTGAAAAAAAATCGAGTTTGCTCGCCAGAAGACTCTTAAAATGACGCATTATACCTTCTGCACGTTTGTTACATATCATTCTCTTGCATCCTCATTTATAATTCTTACTGCACTCTGTGTTCGCTGCGACGCGGCTTCCTAAAGCGCCTACACAAGCGCGGTGCACAAATTCCCAACGATAATTGCATTGAAATGCGTTTCAGTGCCAGTTTTCGTACTCCGCCGAGCGGAAGATATCAAGTATTATCGAGATATATATATATACTCGATTACTAAACAATAAACGGATATGGCGAATGCGAATTAAGCTCCTTCTTCTGGCGCACGTCCGAGATTCTATATAGCGTCATAAGCTGCTTATTCTGAATAATGCAGGCTTCGCGAACGGTACGCCCGCGTGATGTATAGGTAATCTACGCCAATTCCTCGATTACACCTCACCTCCTCTGCATCCATGCCGGCCGAAACTCGTTAATGAATGTAAACCAATATTATTTGCAACTCAATACCTCCGATACGAGCCAGCTGTTCTTTGAAATTCCCAATTATTATACCAATCATCATGTGTCTGATTGCCTCCCTCCATTTATAATTTCTTATATAATTCGAATATCCAAGATTTCCAAGTATAAATTCTAGAGTCCATTCTTCATCAGCTTACAGCAACTCTCAGTAAAATCTCAATAGAACGACCGTTTTCAAAGGCTGTGACATCTTCGTGTTTATACCAACTGAAAATCGCTTGTTAAAAAGAGATCTTTAAAACCGAATTTCTTGCGCGAACATCGACAGCGTCCGCATAATACGACGCGAACGATTTCCGCTTGTGTGCAAACATTTGACTTGCTGTTGCTAATGGAGTGCGAGAATTTGTGTTGACAGTGGTACACATCGACGGGATACAACAACGCGATGTCTAGCGAGAACGTCAATCAGTCAACTGATAAATCGATACACGCGCACGCTCGTAATACTGTCTCGAATCGAACTGCATTCTAGCATTCAACCTAAATACGATTACAATAGTTCAATATATCATACGATAATAGCATACAATACATTCGAACGTCTAACATCGCTTCTCCCGCTTCTCCCGAAACTCTGAGAAATTCCTTCGCGAAAGTTTTGCCGAACGTCCTAGCCGCTCCAACTCCTTCGACATTCGATGACTTTATTCAATAACTAATTGTAAACCTTCATTACTTAAATTAAAGAATTTATACAATTATAAAGTCAGCCTGTTAAATAAAATTTTTAAGTCATAATACGTTACATGTAGTAAAAAGTATAATCGAGCAAAATAGTGATTTTTCTTCTTAGTTTATTTTTATGACGTTTTTTATTGAAAAATGCAAAAATTTTATGAATAAATTAGATAAAATATAAATGAATTCATGTAAAACAAATTCTTGGCATATATTTGAAACGATAAAATTTCCCAACAATTTCCGCGAAATCAGCTACATAGAAGATGTAGAGAGTACTGTACACAATAAATCCAAATAAACCATGATTGGTGCCGCAAGCGTATTTATCGGATATGTATGTTTCTCGGCTTAAAAAACGAGGCAAAAAGCATTTAAAAACATCGCAAATATAAAATGATACATCGATTTATTTATTATTGTTACAGGAAACGAAAGTGCATTGAGATGAAAATAATCATATAATTTCTAAAATATCGGTATGAAATAAATATCAATAAATATTTTTTTGGAGACCAGGAGGTTTCGTGAGTCGAATTGGATATCATCCAAGTGCGTCCAAACGACTATTTTGGAGCCATTCAGGCTGTTCGTGGCCAAGTTTCACGTCGTGATACATTTTTTCGCTCCTCTTTCATCACCGTTCACAGATCGATGTAGAAGCATTGTTCTTTTGTTCAATTTTATGTTTTTCTCGCGTACCCATTAGCGGATAAAAATCAGATTGCCTGATTTAAGTCTCTCAGCCAATTCTCAAATCAAACGAGATACGTAATTCATTACATCGCGTTTGATTTTGATCAGTCAAGTGGAAATCATTCTTTTAAAATTTTACAGATTGAAATTAATATGATTATGTATAACACATTATTTTAAAGAAATATAGTACTTTTATAATCATTATTATTAAAAGAATTTGTAAGGCATATATTTTAAAATATTTTCATCAATTATAAATGAATATGTTTTAGACAAGCGTAATCTAAGCTGTCGAATAGAAAACAATCGGTTCCGTTTTTCTTTTCTTGTAAATACAAATTTACAACAGAGAAAAAGAATTATGATATGAAGAAGATAATTGGCATAGTATTAATTACGATAAATTATTGATAAAGGATAAATACGACAGCAAATTAAATATAATAACACAGTATTTCTCCCGATGTTAAAATTTATGATTATCATTCTAGAAAGATTTTAAAATAAGTAATAAATCCACAATTATTACATCCTTTAATAATTTTATAATTATAAATTTTATTGTTCCAATATGCAACTTTATATATGATCAATGTAATTATTCCGATATGCATGTAATTATTTACGATATAAATGATTGGTATTACATGAATATACAAAATTGCATTTGGTATATAAATTACAGTTGTGTTTGGTATATAAATTACAAAAAATATCGCAATCCAGTAAAACAAAGATTTTAAAATAAAATTACAAAACGTATTAGAAACTCTGTTAGTAATATAAATAATTTTGCATACTTTATGACACATATTTTATAAAAATATTTTAATAGAAAACCGTATATTATGACTGACCGTTTTAAGACATTTTTATGACCGCACGAAAAGAACGATATTTTGCTGAAATATTTAAAAATTAGATAGATACAAATTTGAATAATTTTGTTGGATTTATCAATAATTATGTAGAAATCTTTCAAGCATGATGAGTAATGCTGTAAAAAGTTTTGACATTCTAGCAACCAGTTTTTTTGTTGCGTCCTACATAATTATTTTGACATTCAATAAAATTATTTTCAAATCTGTATCTGGCTCAATTTTTAGATACTTTAGCAAAATTGTTCTTTTCATGTGTAATTTCACACTGATAATAACCAGTTCTCTTATTCTTTTTTTATTCAAAAAATTTCTTTATATATTCAAGAAAGCTTTTATATTTTTGCTTCTAATATTGGCGGAGTTAGAGATAATGCCCTAAACGCAATTAAAAGGAGAAACTGTGCGATAACTCAAGCTTCGCAAATCTTCTGACACGAACTGACAGTATGCGTGAGAATATCACAGAAGGCACGGAAAGAAATATTGCGAACTCTTGACTGAGATTCGCCTAAATTCGGAATCGAATGGCGCGAAACTTTGTTACGATCGCAGTTCTGGTGATTTATTGCGTGGTGCAGTACGACAATTCGCGTAAAACTGGAAAAAAAATATACATCGAAACTCGGCAAACCAACAAATGCGTTGGCAGGTTGTTGGACGAGAATTTCGCATAGCAGCAAAGCATACCAGGCGGTGTCAATCCTGCGGGTTTGGATTAATGAAAAATACCTGTCGATTGTCAGCGAGATAACTCAGATAATCAGAAATTGCGTTCACCAAAATTAGCATTTTAGTACTAAAGCGCTATCTCGTTTGTGAAAATGATATTTGCACGTAGTGAGAATCGATTATAATTAAATTCCTCGTGTGAAAACTTGTATGAAAGCGTATTCTGTATATTTTCTTCCGAAAATAGTATTACGTAAACGTGGTGATATACGCTCGAATTTAGAGAAGATACACTGCTGAGGAATCTAAAATTTTTCTGGATACAAGATCAGAAAATAATTTTGTTGAACTATAAAAATAATTTTGTCGGAATCTTAAAATAATAAGCGATGCTGCAAAAAATTTTGATATTCTAGCAACTAGTTTGAACGTTCTACATAATTATTTTGATAACAAAACTTTTCCGATCTGTATTCAGCTAAAATTTTAGATATTTAAGCAAAACCGTTCTTTCCGTGTATGCTTATCTTCTTACTAAATCTAATAAGAATTATTCAAAAGCTGCTACTTACGCGTTAACATCATCCGCTTCGAAATCGGATTTTGTATGACCACGAGCAACTTGCTTGTGAAAATACGCCGCATTTACTCGGCTGCTCGCAACTTTGCTCACACCTACTTTGCACGTTTATCGATTAAGGAGTGTAAACAGAATTTATGTAATGCGAGTATATTCTCTCTACGGAATGATGTTTGCGGATATCCTGTCCGTCGTATTAAGCGAGATAGTCCGATAAACAGGATTTGTTTATAATAGAAACAGAGGGTTCGTATACCCAACAGATGATGCGTTCACGTTGCTTTTCAACTGCAACATTTTTCCGCATCTGCCATAATCGCGTGTACAAAGTCGATATCAAAATCGAATTAATATTCATGAAATCAACGCAAGTTCATTAAAAGGTGCAAACCACCAATAACATACCGACGTATTTACGCACTTCACAATGATTATTACTGATTATTACGAGCGTGCATGCCCTGATTGCATAATGGATTTATTTCAGCATATTTGAAATAATTCCGACAGTAATCGGAGCGAATAAATAATAGCGGATTTTTCAAATCTCGGAGAATGTCGATTCTCTACGCGACGTGAAGTATGTATAATACCCAACGGTTAAACAATAGTTGGACGTTATATAATAAACGTGGCACGCGGATGGTCACGCTATTAATATCCCAAGGAAGAAGATTACTTGTTAATACGTATGCGTGTATGCGTATCGTCTGCAGCAGGAAGTGGATGTATTGTTAATAATGCGGACGGTGCTGAATTCGCGGATAACACCTTGCTCGATGCTAAAGGCGTCATTAATATGCCATGTAGGAGATAAGCGCGTAGTTAACATACCGATGGCGATAGCGAACGTGCATTTAACACTTCGCTATGGAAGTGAACGTATGGTTAATACATCATCGAGCACGTGTACATCCGGCTAGCACTAAGATGCCCACGTCACAGGATTCGCGTCATATGAGTCATTGTTAGCGCTTAACGCACATTGCACCCGATTCTCCCAAACTGCTAAAGTGGTAAATAAATTATGAATTACTGCGATACATTATCGCGTTAAGTACTGATAATTGACGCTAAAAAAAATTCAATTCTCTAAACTTGATATGAAAAGTTTAATAAGGATCTTTTTCAATAGTATTTGATTTGAATATTTAATACACGGAAAGAATGATTTTGCTGAGGGATCTAAAATTTTTGCTGGATACAGATCTGAAAATAATTTTGTCGGAACCTTAAAAATAACTGTAATGCTTCTAAAAAATGTTGATATTCTAACAATTGGTTTGAGCGTTCTACATAATTATTTTGATACAAAATTATTTTTCTGATCAGTATTTAGCTAAAACTTTAGATCTTTCAGCAAAATCGTTCTTTCCGTCTATGAGATGTTTTTAGAATAAAGCTTCTAATTAAAGTGTTTTAAACCAAAAATTCATCTACAGTTAAATGAAAAATGATATTTCGTCGTCTGCAGATAAAGATCATTTGTCAAAAGATTTTCATATTTTTCAACTACTTTTTATTTTAAAAACAATGATTATTTAGATTTATACAGAAAAATTGTCTCTATTGGTATAGCTGTAAGATCCCTAGATAAAAATAGGCGCGGTAAGAATCTGGCGCACGCTGTACACGTCATTTAAGGAGAACACGTTGTCAGAATATATCAAGAAATCGATTTCTCTTACATATTCTTGAATGGTAAGCAGATGCAAATGCAGTTTTTACCTATTCTAACAACGTGTTTCCTGTAATATGCTTCGATCCTGCAATGCAATCTTTCAAACGCAGCGAATTGTCTACATGAACGAAAAATCTACATGATATTCACGACGATGCTTCGTGTTGTTCGTAACTGTTCAATTATTAAGATTTATCAACGAGTGCATAGACAGATTCCTTGTAACTTGAAAGTGTCTTTGACCGGCCGGAATAAACAACGGTGAAATGTGGTTGTACTAATGTAGTATTCAGTATCTTGGTGAAGAACGTAAGGTCAAATCGATTGCAACGTGAATGGATCAAAGTCGATGATGGATCAAATTGGATCAAATTCTCATCGGCGTAAAATCAATGGAATAGCGAAATAAGAGGCGAAATAATTGAACAGTTTACTGTGCAGCAAGATCCGATAACGCATGCAAAGTAATCCCAGATTATGCAATCACATTTGTAATATAGACGGGGAAGGAGACTGATCTAATTTTGAACTAACAGGTATTAATGCTATTGAGCGATTATGCAAACGAATCTAAAGACAGATTAAGAAAGTGAGAGATCAAAAATTTACAATAATCAACTTCAACGTCTCAGATTTATTTCACTTGAACTACGATTTGAGACCTCGAAATTTGTGATTGTGTTTGCACTGTTTTTCTATATTTCGACTTAGATATTAAGAATTCCGAGTTCATTAAAATTTTTAACCTAATTTTTGAATAATTAAAGTCAAGTACTTATTAATAAATAAAATACAATGTGTAATATAACAATTGATAATTATCTCGATAATCTTTTCTTATAAATTTTCTTCTCTAAATATTAACTAAATATTTTATAAAAATCACGCTTCGTATAGTGTCGTTGTTATCCCTAATTTCGACGGTACTTCACTTAATCTCAAACCCATTAGGCAAGATCTAAGACTCGATGCCATCTAAATGTAGGCGGCTTTCCTAAGAAGTTTAAGTGCTATACTAAGGTAACACCAAACTTTGTAATTTCAGGTTAAAATATATCTGTTCCGCGCAACACAATTAGCAAGGAGTATGCGGTTGCTCGTATATGCGCGGAAAGTTAAGATTAATTTAAACTTATTACCCTGGAAAGCTGCAAGTTTTTATTAGAGACTGGGTTATCTTAAAGTCGTAACAAATTTGTCAACTCGGTAACGTGAACTATCTTTAACAATTCTATAAGCTTCAATGAATAAATTTCAATTTTGTTTTATTTTTATTCTGGAAACTTTTTTAAACCAAGCGTTATTAAGATACATGAACTATCTTTTATATATTATTATCGTTATATTTTCATTCGAAAATTTCATATTCTTTTAGTTCGCGAAAAGAACAGTTCTGCTGAAGTATTTAAAAATTTAGCTAGATACAGATCTGAAAATAATTTTGTTGAACCATCAGAATAATTATATAAAATTTGAACTTTGATGCTGCAAAAAGTTTTAACATTCTAGCAGTTAGTTTAAACGTCCTACATAATTATTTTGATCCAAACAAAATTATTCTCAAATCTGTATCTAGCTAAATTTTTAGATTCTTCAGCAAAACTATTCTTTCCGTGTAGAAACTAAAAAAAAATCACGTTACATATTTTAACGCGTTAAAAAAAGCAAATATATACATGTTAACCGTCGCGTGTACAGCATACGCATACTCGATACATACATTATCTCCAGAGTTTTAAATTTCTACTCTGTCCCATATTGCTATCTTGCCATCACGGGTCATGGATCATTCTCTGATGCATCCACCTTACCGAGAATCCACCACCGCGAACCTCGCATGCATCTCGTTGCGCGAAGTGTATCTCATTACGTATCGGAAAGGCGAATCAATCTACTACGATCCGAAAGTAAATCGCGCGTTACGACTTTCAGGTTTTTTCTCGTGGCGCAATCCGGACACGGGTTCCTGGTTCATACAGGCACTTTGCAAGGAGCTGGACCTTCACGGACGCAGTCACAATCTACTCAGCCTAATGACCTTCGTTAACCGCCGTGTCGCCCTCGAGTATCAATCCTATGTGCCGCAAAACGAGAAATTCCACGCGAAAAAGCAGATTCCATCGATTGTCTCGATGTTGACCCGCCTCGTGTACTTCCGCGACAAACACACATCGACATCGGACAACATCGACGACAGATCGAAGGAAAAGAAGGCCGAGGTTTGTGAGAAAGAAACGTAAAAGTGGCAAAACACTCGTTCTTGAAGGAACTTACGATGATGGATTTTCCGACAAAAAAATTGACACATTGATTTGTCGAGTTGTTTTGATGTATCGCTCTTTTTGAGAAGTGACTATCGATCGGTGCGACTCGTCGAACATGTTTGGATTGTTACGATTGAGTTTCGCCGTTGCGAACAAAGAATTTAAGAATTTAATATACAAAAGGAAGAAGAAAAATAAGTTTTCATCCAGATAAAAATTGTCTGTTCTTTTGCCATTGTTTTACTAAAAAAAAAAATAGATAAAATCTTCAAATATCTCCGATATCTATATTGTATTTAAAAATGTAATTAAATACTTTTAACCGAGATTATTTTACATATGATATATAACATTCAATTTTGCTTGTATCCTTTAGTTGCGTGATATATGTATTATTAAAATAGCTCATTTATATTATAATTGTTATTAAACCAGTAAAAAGAAAAAAAAAAAGGTAAATTGACCAGAGTTGGTTAATACCTAAATCGTATTATATTTACATATTGTCCTGTCGACATACATTTACAAATGCGCGTACATTTACAAATAAACACATTATGAAATATCATGAAATGTGCGCTTGATAACACTCGACAAAGTAAAATACATCGTCAAAGTGCATTAAGCAATACGACATAAATTATTATATATCATAATTAAACTCACCATATTATTCTTAATTAGTATGTTAATTATCTACAGATTTTCATAACGCTATACAGACTGTTATCATAACGACCAAGAAAAAACGATTTACGGTTCTTGCTATTTAAATTTGTCTCGCCGTATCAATCATAATATATAAGTAAAACAACGTGAATAAAATCCATTTACGAATAGTTAGTCGATATCTTTCCTTACACAAAATTTAATTAGTATTTTAAGATTTACTTGTCACAATCGATGTATCGAATTTACTGATAAGTAAAGCTCTACGCGCAAAATATTAGAAACAGAGATAGATATTAAATTTTCAAAATCAAAATTAGGACATTATACTTTAGATAAATAATAGATTTATATTGTATCTGTATAACACATATATGTCTTATATTTTATTTGTATCCATTGTGCGTTACGTTTAATCTGTAGTCCTAATTTTGATTTCCAAAAATTAATATTTATTCTTATTCTTAATATTTCATTTATTGTGCGCAGAGCCTGAAACAATGCAAATAAAATTCCATTTACGAATAGTTAATCGATAGTTAATCAATCATCTTTCCTTACACAAAATTAATTAATTAATATTTTAGGATTGTGATTAATTTAATTTACTGTAAGATTGTCTATTTAAATTTTCTCGATTATGCGATAGGAAAATTTCTTGAGACCGATCTAAATCTAATGGACGGGAATTGCTTGGGGTGTTTGCTCGCAAGAAATCGGTGGGAACTAATTCTGTCCCTCTAATACACCTCTATATACGCCATCGGTAAACCAATAGGGAAGATCCTGGGGTCTATTAACCGCAATGCGTGCGACTGCAACGGCATGCTCAACGTCAGATTAGATACCTGCGGTCAAAGGAGTTAGATGCTATTAACCTTTGTCTTGGAAGACGCGAAGTGGAATCCACGAATTATACCGTTAACCAGACGCTATCGCGAAATGTAATCTTCTCCGTGCCAGAGTGGATCGATCTCCGGCAATAATACAAACAGCTTGTATTCCTGACAGAAATCTCGGCATCGTTTAATCGCGTTGTTAAATGTTACTGTTGTTACATGACATTTAACTATGGATTATAGTTGCTTTTGTTATATAATAAACGGTGAATAAAAGTAATAACGATATTAATGAGTATAAATAGACACATACGCAGTTATGGCAAATGTATATTTCAAATTTATTTGTAAAATCAAAATATTTTTATATTTTACTGAATTTCGTTTGTTAAACCTGTATAATATTTTGTATCGCTCATATTCTGAATAAAAAATTTTTTTTAATATTACTGAAAATTGATCTTGATGAAAATCGACGCTACATCGTTGTTTTTGTAGCTCAATGAAATTCATAACATTTCGTTATTGGCTATGAATAATGCGAAAGGTCATAAAATAAACTCTGTTTTATCTTCAGTGTACCTTTTTTTCAATAAAATAGATTTGCTGCTAATTGACAATATTATTGATTAACGTATGCGAGGAAAAAAGAAAAATTACAAAGAAAATAATATTTTCTCTTACAAGAAACAATGTTTCGTTTGTGGTTCAAAATAATTGTGAAATAATTGTGCGAAATATTATGAAAGATTACATTGTTCTAACTGTAATACTAGCTCACAGAAATTGTTTTTAAAACAAAGAAAATAATAATTATTAATTCATTCATTTACGTTTCTTACTATTATTTGCCACTATTATTTTTTATTATTTTTTATTATTATATAGTTCGCGCATTTTTTTAAATTCAATTTTTTTATAATAGATTTAGTTACTTGATCGAAATAGAAAATTGAAAAAGTCGCATGGCTAGTCTTTCCTTGTATGATTAAACTACATGTTTAATAAAAGGTAAAATTTTTTAGTCAGAATCCATTTAAAATAATTCAATAGAACATACAGAATATTTCTCTTAATAGCTTGATAATAAACGTACAATCCTTTTCGTCTTTCCTAAAACGTAAAACATTTGATATATTTCTCTCCTAACATCCAGAATATAATCTATCACGGATTTCAAAATTATCGCTCGCAATCTGGAACTCCCGTTCAGGAAACGAATGTTCCTCATACGGAACGTAAGAACAGTGAAGTAAAGCGCAGACGGTAAGAAACCGATTCAATCACTGACGCGAAAAAAGATTCCAGCTGTCGAGGAAATTCTTCAAGCCGTTTTGACTTTTTAGCTAGCAATTCGAACGATTGCGAATCGATCCCTCGCGCCGCTGAGTGGAGCTCTCGAAGAGCGAACCCTCGAAACTGTGATGGCTCGTCTGAAACGCGATCGAAAGGGATTTCGGTTCGGGAGGCCCTCTTGTCTCTTTATCGAGGTGAAGTACACCGCGTCAAATAGAGACCACTTGGTTCGATGATCGTATCGTTGATCCGATCAATATGGATGCATACCAGAGTTGCGCACAAAGTACAACTCTGTAAATGGTAACGTCGCTTTTTACAACCCGAGGCATTCGATATTTTACAGCTTATTCACTGCCGGGCGTTCACTGCGCTAAGCTTCCTCTCGCGTATATCGCGTTCCAATTGCGTTCTTTCTTGCTTCCCCGTAGCGACGAAATGTTGACTTTCCCTCGCTATAAATGTGCAAACAATGCCGACATGTATCTTTTTTATAAACTCCCTGTCGCTATTTTGCGATCTTACAAAATGATACAGAAAACATGGAACTGCCTTTTCAGGAGAAATACATGAATGTATTCACATATACCGTTCATCTCCCGTTTAGATATTTTAAAAATATTTATTTAAAAAAGGAATATTTTCAACATACTCCAATTCGAAATATTGTATGTAAGGAAACCTAAGTAGATGAACCTCACGAGTTATCGAATTACAAACGAAAAAGCAATTTTCTCTCGCAAATAAAGAGAATCGAAAACGAGAGCTACAACGTGTGTTGCAAGTGGTAGTATTTCACCTTCGAAGCAGTTTCGATTCGACTCGTAAATCAGTCCCTTACAGACGGCTGTATCATCGATATATTTTATATACTGCACGGGAAGATAAGTTACAAGATGTTGCTGTGTGTGCTACACGTGCCCGCCGACGTCATAATTTTAGACCCCTCGCAACGATAGTTAATCCGTACCATCCGTGCCGCGGAAAATCGAAACTGCGATCGCGATACCGCGCCGTGTTCTTATAGCTAATCACCCCTTTCCCGCGGCGCAATCTGCACTACATCCGGCGTAATTCCGGCAAAATGAAAGCGACGCACCGAGAGCATTCCGAGACGGCATCACGGCGGTAAACTAAGGCGCCATTCGTCTTAATCCCATTTGCAAGCTTCGTGTAGATGCGACTGTGTGCAAAATTCTATTCCCGTTAGTACTTGCGGGTATTACAATTTCGGTTTTATTTCGATAGAACGATGCCATCGCGCTTCGTAAAATACGATGCAACGAGTAAGAGCAACCGCTCAGGAATCGCATTCGCAATTTCATCAGTTTATGTGTAAATATATGTATGTTTATGCAGCATCCTTCCTGATGTCGTTAGAACTCGGAAGAAATTGCTACCAATTCCATTAAACGATGCAAGTGAAAATAAAATGTCCAAATAAAATAACGATCAATTCTCACGTTAAATTATCATTGGATAATAGGGGGCAAGATTCTTAATTAAGATAATAATAATTTACGCGTAAATATATATATGTATGTGCAACAAACATCTTTCTTGACATTGTTAGAACTCGAAAGAAATTGTTACCAATTTCATTAAATGCAAGCGAAAATAAAATAACAATCAATTCTCGCGTTAAATTATCATTGGATGATAGGGAACGAGATTATTAATTAAGATAATAATAATTTACGCGTAAATATATATATATATATATATATATATATATGTATGTGCAGCAAGCATTTTTCTTGACATTGTTAGAACTCGAAAGAAATTGTTACCAATTCTATTAAGTGCAAGCGAAAATAAAATAATGATAAATTCTCGCGTTAAATTATCATTGGATGATAGGGAACGAAATTATTAATTAAAATAATAA